>JAUCBJ010003882.1:0-42500 GCA_032718475.1 Nemertoderma westbladi
GTATTGCAGCTTATATTCAAGTAGCCTACTACCAATTATCATAGTACCGGATGACCGATATTCTAAGTTTATTGATATTGTAAATCTTATCTGTAGGCCTTTACCGTAATCAATACCATCTTGGAATTACAGTATTACTTGCTGGAAATACTGCTGGAAACAACATTTATCAATGTTCTTCAACATTAATTTAATTAATTCTAGTGTCAAAAGACGCGCAACACTCTCCGCTTTCAATTGATATAAGCCACGTGTAAAATGATGGAGATTAAATGTGTATTTGAATGGATCTAAAGTCACTGTCCATAGAAAACAAGATAAGAAATTATCAGATCACTTTGTAGTGACGTCAATTCTGTAGCAACCAATCACAGCCTATTATCAAAATTGGCTTCCCGCGCTTACTTAATTAAACCCGGCATTTCGACCGTTTCCTCGTGTTTTTACAAAAAACATACACCGCCACTCGATTCAGGGTACATTGTTACCCCTCATTCGACTGTTTCTCTTCTAGCCCAAAAACTTTTTCGCGCACCAACTCTATTCAACAATTAAAATAAATATTTGAATTACATGAATTATTTTTTAATGTTAATTTTGCATCTACCACTCGCTTGACTTCCCGATAAATATTTTGAGAAATATTAGGCCTACATGCATATTAAGAAGGAAGGCTGTACTTGAGGCACATATTATTGTTCCCATGAGAGTAGTCACTTTCTTGCAGTCGGGGGAACCTGATTCCCACCCCGGTGATTGGGAAAGAGGATCGATACTGTAGTTATACTTTCTGACATCCTAACTGTTTAGTATAGTTAGGGCGCTCTGAGGTCAATAAAGAAGTGATGCATGGTTATTCAATATGATACAATAGGCAGCATTACCCCACCGTTATTTAAAGTAATTGCTGCCAAGAAGCAACTTAGTTAAACAAAAGCTTTGAATTCCTTTTAGATAACAAGTTCATTAAACTGTCAACGCTTAACTACGCGAAATAATTGATTATAAATGAAATAGAAAGTGGAGAATTAAATGAAGTCAGTAATTGTGAGCTGCCGAAAATAAATAGTAATGAATTTTGATAAGAACACTTTAAGAGTAGCACACACTAGAGAAACATATAAACGCGAGTAGCACACACTAGAGAAACATATAAACGCGAGTAGCACACACTAGAGAAACATATAAACGAGTAGCACACACTAGAGAAACATATAAACGATTAGCACACACTAGAGAAACATATAAACGAGTAGCACACACTAGAGAAACATATAAACGATTAGCACACACTAGAGAAACATATAAACGAGTAGCACACACTAGAGAAACATATAAACTAGTAGCACACACTAGAGAAACATATAAACTAGTAGCACACACTAGAGAAACATATAAACGAGTAGCACACACTAGAGAAACATATAAACGATTAGCACACACTAGAGAAACATATAAACTAGTAGCACACACTAGAGAAACATATAAACGAGTAGCACACACTAGAGAAACATATAAACGATTAGCACACACTAGAGAAACATATAAACGAGTAGCATACACTAGAGAAACATATAAACGAGTAGCACACACTAGAGAAACATATAAACTAGTAGCACACACTAGAGAAACATATAAACGCGAGTAGCACACACTAGAGAAACATATAAACGATTAGCACACACTAGAGAAACATATAAACGAGTAGCACACACTAGAGAAACATATAAACGCGAGTAGCACACACTAGATAAACATATAAACGCGAGTAGCACACACTAGAGAAACATATAAACTAGTGGCACCCACTAGAGAAACATATAAACGCGAGTAGCACACACTAGAGAAACATATAAACGCGAGTAGCACACACTAGAGAAACATATAAACGCGAGTAGCACACACTAGAGAAACATATAAACTAGTAGCACACACTAGAGAAACATATAAACTAGTAGCACACACTAGAGAAACATATAAACTAGTAGCACACACTAGAGAAACATATAAACGAGTAGCACACACTAGGGAAACATATAAACGAGTAGCACACACTAGGGAAACATATAAACGAGTAGCACACACTAGTGAAACATATAAACGAGTAGCACACACTAGAGAAACATATAAACTAGTAGCACACACTAGAGAAACATATAAACGAGCAGCACACACTAGGGAAACATATAAACGAGTAGCACACACTAGGGAAACATATAAACGAGTAGCACACACTAGAGAAACATATAAACGAGTAGCACACACTAGAGAAACATATAAACGAGTAGCACACACTAGGGAAACATATAAACGAGTAGCACACACTAGGGAAACATATAAACGAGTAGCACACACTAGAGAAACATATAAACGAGTAGCACACACTAGAGAAACATATAAACGAGTAGCACACACTAGAGAAACATATAAATGAGTAGCACACACTAGGGAAACATATAAACGAGTAGCACACACTAGGGAAACATATAAACGAGTAGCACACACTAGAGAAACATATAAACGAGTAGCACACACTAGAGAAACATATAAACTAGTAGCACACACTAGAGAAACATATAAACGCGAGTAGCACACACTAGAGAAACATATAAACGCGAGTAGCACACACTAGAGAAACATATAAACGCGAGTAGCACACACTAGAGAAACATATAAACTAGTAGCACACACTAGAGAAACATATAAACTAGTAGCACACACTAGAGAAACATATAAACTAGTAGCACACACTAGAGAAACACATACGAGTGATGGATTGTTATACAAAAAATTGTCCATTAGGCCAGGGATTACGCACAAAGTCTCAATAATTATTACCAGTGCGGTCCCCCAAGACCTATATTCCCCAGAGGAAACTCCAGTACTCATTTAGCTACCATTTACGGAAGGAAGAGATGCGCCACGGCTAACAAGTCTGTTTATTGTCTTTAAAGTATTCGTGCCGAAACGAAAACTACCGTAGCCCCCATGATGGGATCAAACCCACGACCTAAGGAGATGTGAATTCAATCAGCCGATTTAACCAACTACGCCAAGGTGGAATAACTTAAGTACTGTGATAGTAGTGATCGTAAATCATAAATACAACGAAAATACTGTTCAAACTTTATTTTCCAGTATAAAAAATTTCGTGAATGTGGTATTTATGTTGTTAAAGAATTAGAAATTGGAATTTTAACAAATTATGGTCATATGAACTTCTAGGATAATAAATATACACTACTATTATACACACACACACCAAAAATGCCTACTCAATCTCATAGATATGATGTACCTTATAACTTCATGAACACTACTAAAGATATATCTAATACCGTAGTGATTCTTAAGGTACATTGTGAAAGCCCCAGTTCTAACACCAGTTCTAACAGAAATTGGTACTTACTTTTAGACCTAATGGAAGAATGTGAATTGATACCAACAAACAACACATTCGAAAAGAGTAAGGGGAAGCTATGGACCTTTCAATACCCTAATGGAACCAAAGCACAACTGGATTACATCCTCATAAACAAAAAGTGGAGAAACAGCATGATCAACTGCGAGGCATACAGCTCGTTCAACCTAATTGGTTCGGACCACAGAATTGTGACTGCAGAGATCAGACTCAGTTTGAGAGCCAGCAAACCCAGGACAAGCAAGCAAATCAAATATGACTGGGAAAAACTCAGAACTGACAAAGCTGTAAAGGATGCTTATACAGTAGAAGTTCAAAACCGCTTTGAAGCACTTCAGTCAATGGATGAAGACCAATCCACCAATTCAATATACCAGAATATAATAACAGCCCACAAGGAATCAGCTAAGAGGCATATCCCCCAGAAACCCAAACGAAAACAATATGTGCCATGGCAAAACTCTGAGGTTACTTGTAAGAGAGAAGATCTTAAGATAGCCTACAAAGTTAAAACCGAACAACCAACAACCGAAAACATTAACAAGGTTGAGAAAGCTAAGGAGGATCTTAAATTGGCCTACAACACAGCAAGGAAAAGTACATACAGGATAAAACTGAAGCAATTACAACTGCTCACATACAGCAACAATCAAGACTTACCTGGCAAACTGTAAATGAGGTATCTGGTCGGAAAAGTTGTGCAAAGGGGCGCCTCAAAACCGATAGTCCTGAAGAACGTGTTGGGAAGTGGAAAAATCACTTCAGCAACTTGCTTGGGCAGCCACCAAACATCGAGGTCAGCCCTACAAGGAAAATATATGACAAGACACTACCTATAGAAACAGGGGACTTCACACCTGCCGAACTCCAAAGAAGCATTAAAAGCATGTCCAATAATAAAGCGAGTGGATTAGATGAAATCCCAGCGGAGGTATGGAAAACCGGAGTGCTAAACAGACCATTATTGAATGTTTGCAACCGGATGTTAAAAGGGGAAAAGCCACCACCAATTTGGACTAATGGTCAACTAAAGCCTCTCCCCAAGAAAGGAGACCTCGGCATACCAACAAACTATCGTGGGATCTGTCTGCTTGTGGTAGCTGCCAAAATATACAATAAAATGATTCTATATAGGATTAGGCCTCACATAGAGAAACTACTGCGTAAGAGCCAAAACGGATTTCGACCAAGTAGATCAACAATAGCTCAGATACTTGCACTACGGAGACTGATTGAAGGAATTAAGTCAAAGAATCTCCACGCTGTCATGACTTTTGTGGACTTCAAGAAGGCATTCGACTCCATCCATAGAGGTAAAATGCTTGAAATCCTAAGAGCTTATGGAATACCAGAAGTAATTGTTGCTGGCATTGGATTGTTATATTGTGACACAGAAGCGCAGGTACTCTCACCAGATGGTGAAACTGAGTTTTTCTCAATCCTGGCTGGCGTACTGCAAGGTGACACATTAGCACCATTACTATTTGTAATTGTGCTGCATTACGCAATGAGGACGGCCACAAAGGGTGAAGACCTGGGATTCACACTTCAAGAACGCAGAAGCAGTAGATATCCGGCAACTACAGTCACAGACACCGACTTTGCGGATGACATCGCCCTGCTCTCAAATACCCTAGCAGATGCACAGCTTCTACTAAATAAAGTGAAGAGGGCTGCTAAGGAGGTTGGATTGCATATAAATGCTACAAAGACCGAATTCATGACCTTTAATGTTGATGGAAACTTGACAACCATTGATAATAATCAACTAAGGAAGGTGAAATTGGCTAAAACAAATTTTTTTCGAATTATGGAGGTGAGCTCCACAAAATGTTATTGGTTAAAATTTTGAGTTTTGCGTTTTTATGAAAATTAATTAATTAATATTTAGCAAAATTTTAACAAATTTTCGCTTTAATCTGAAAAATTGGCTGTAAAAACAGAAAAAAAATTCCAACCGAAGAATTACCAAACCCTTTCGAATGAGAAAAAAAAAGAAAATGGGTTAAAAAATGGAGGAGTAGTAATTTGAAAAATTAAAAATGTCATTCCGAGATAATTGCCTTCAATAATTGCCTCAGTTTAAACCTCCCGCCAAAACTGTCTACCTGTGCTCTGTTTGGGGCATAAAGGAAGCACACGACCGTGCTAAAACTTTCATTATTGGGGTTTTCGGAGTGAGTTTAAAGTTTTGGCGGAAACTAGACTGTCTGTCTGTTGGTTGTCTGTCTTTCTTACAATTTGACGGACAGACCGTCATACGGAAAAACGGCGATAAATCGACACCTAAAAGAGAGTCTGAGAGTCTCGTCTCGCGGTTTTCAGAGTTGAAATCCTCATTAAATTCATTAAATTAGATTAAAATATTAAATAAAAAACAAATATTTGAAATTTTCACATGAGGGTAGGGGGGGGGGGGGGGTAGGCTATAGGCTGTACTACCCACTTAAATTCGTCCTGGATGTCGCGGAAACAGTGGCTCGCCCCTACATAAAAAAAGGAGGGAGGTTGATGGTGAAAGAATTAAATAAATTTTTGAAGAGATTGTGATATCATACAGAAACAGAAATAATATAATAAATAAATAAATAAAATAATTGTCAGAAACTGTCATCGGATGTAACATTAAAATTTAAATTATCATAATTAAAACCGAAACAATTCACGTCACGTGACGGTTGAGGAGGCGAGTTCGTGGGAAACTCGTTGTCCAACGTAGAAACGAGATCAAAGAGAGTAGGCGCCGACAGTCTGGTAGTCGTTAACCCGTTGTTAGTAGCAACCAGACTTGTTTCACTTTGTATGGCAGCATCTTCTACAACTCTGGGGTCCGTTTGTCGGGTGTCCGTTTGTGGGAAGGTAACTTCAGGTCTGTTGTCGGTTTGTCTGTTAATAACGTCATGTTTGGTGTCGGTTTGTCTGTTAATAACATCGGTTTTGGTTTCGGTTTTTCTGTTAATGATGTCATTTTTGGTGTCGGTTTGTCTGTTAATAACGTCATTTTTGGTGTCGGTTTGTCTGTTAATAACGTCATTTTTGGTGTCGGTTTGTCTGTTAATAACGTCATTTTTGGTGTCGGTTTGTCTGTTAATAACGTCGGTTTTGGTGTCGGTTTGTCTGTTAATAACGTCGGTTTTGGTGTCGGTTTGTCTGTTAATAACGTCGGTTTTGGTGTCGGTTTGTCTGTTAATAACGCCAAGTATGATATCTGATTGTTTGGCACTTTCACACTCATTATTGTGGTTATCCCAGTAATTATCCGAACTGCTACACAAACGCGACTGTTTCATGACAGGTATGTAATATTCCTCCTCGCAGACGGAAACCTGCTGACCGATTAACCCGTTTCCTATCTGCCCCTCGTGTGTGCCACGATGCCATATAGAGGCAACCAGCCCCGCCACTGACTCACCTTGACGAGAATTAATCCCCTCGCATTCCAAGTTCGGCTGCCGGTAGGCAAACGGGACCCGCCCACTTCCTTCAGTCCCCGAGGTAAAGACGCCCGAATTGCCGAAATCGTCATGACGACCAACACGGGAAGATGCAGATTGCCTAGTAGATGATGTATCCTCAGGGGGGCGGTAGGGTTCGGCTGGTAGTTGAGTAAGAAGTACCTCGGAGACAGGGTCGTTGGCTAGGCGGCCTGTTTCCGCCGTCCTGCAGGAATCCAGGCACGCCGGGCCGCCATCTAATGCATCCCGCCATCCATGATAGTCGCTCTGCTGATAATCAAGTGTTTGGGCTGTGAGGATGTAGTCGGATTGGTCAGATGGGGCATGGAGCAAGGCCGGTTGATTAAGCCATGTGTCATTGCGATTTCTATTAGTAACATTGACAGTGTTTGTAATCTTTGTAGCTGTGTGTACAAACGGGCGGTATGTTTGGTCCCGGTTGCCGGTTACCTGTTGCACAAACAGCCCCCCGCTAATCTCCGGGCTCTCGGTTCCTGTTTGAATCCCGTAGGGGAGGATATTGGTTCCCGAGCGCGAGCGGTGGTCCGGAACAAATGTGTTGTTGTGCGAATCGGATGGCGGTGGGATAGATGAAAGGGGCGACAGTGGTAATGCGGTACTAGCACTGGTAGATAGTGAATGCGGACAACTCGTAGTAGAATTGGTAGATACGAATTGCTGAGAATTTGTAGTAGAAATGGTAAATGATTTTGCAATCGGCAATACTGGAGCAGCGGTACCAGTGTCGCAATATGATGCTTTACCCCAAATCGGTTGAAACGAACTGATTAATTTCTTATCAGTTTTTAGATTTCGAAAGTTTTCAGTTTCTCTATCCCCAAATGAATCGTCGCCGCTTATAAACAACCAATCATCATTACGCGAAGAATTATTCTTCTGTGAATCCGGATTACTCGTGGAATCCGGCGAATGATTAATCTCGGAACTTTCCGATTGATTAATCTCGGAATCTTCCGGTTCTTTAATCTCGGAATCTTCCGGTTGTCCGATTTCGAAAACCTCTCGATCGCTGATCTCTTCATCCGATAATATTGGAACTTCAGTTTCTTCAATATCGACAGCAGACAATACTACTCTACGTGCGGGTTTCTGAACTTCCTTTAGCTCCCTTGGCTGTTCGATATGGCAACGTTTTTGCGACGATTCCGGAAGCTTCACTTCAGAGTGGGTGCAGCTGAAATCTAAAAAAAATAAAAAAACGGAAGCTAATCATAAACAGCAAATCATAAACAGCAAATCATAAACAGCCAATAATTTTGCGGAGATGCAGTAGTTTATTGTTAAACTTGAACTTTGTTAAACGTTTGTAACTTTTGGTAAGATACATATTGAGTTGATAGAATATTATTTCAAGTATCAATTAAACACGCATGCAAGGCCCAGATACAAGATGTCAATTGTAAGTTCTAAATATTTTTAATTCAGTACTTTAAATGCTGTCTTCAAAAACATACATTACAATTACAAGCAATTTAATTAAGATTAAAATCTGAATCAACTACATAATAAATTAATTTATTCTGGAGTAAGGTAATTTGCAGATTTGGGATTACTATATTATGTGAACACTAGGTGGCGCTTTTTGGAAAATTGGTAGTACCAAATCATATCGGTAGTTGGCATTGTCTTGTTGTCGTTTTATTGCAAAATTTCAGTAACTTAATGAACAACTGCCTGCCGGTGTGGGGCGAGCCACGAAGTGAGTGAGCCTTAGCGTAGTGGTACCATTAATCAACCTGTCGTTCTGTCGTTCTGTCGTTCTGTCGTTCTGTCGTGTTCAATTTTAAACGTTAATAACTCGGCCAATCTTTGATGAAATCTATCCAAACTTGGTACACATGTTGTTTGGCAAAAGTTTAGAAATTTTCCAAGTAGAATTTCCGTGTGGCCTTCGAGAAGCTAAGATAATAGCAGTTAATTAGTTAATTAAGTTGATTGCGGTGAAAACGCCATTTTCAACCTGCCTTTTAAAGGAAATTAATTGTTTTACAGTATAAGATTTAAATAATTATACTTAAAAATTATACAGATATAATCCCCATACGCCATTCTATTATAGTTTTTAATTAGTTTAAGTGATTTGCTTTAATAAATGTGTCTTTAATTGATCTAAACGTAATTAAACCGCACAATTATTGAGTACAAATTTAATCCTTCCCATTATTGGTCAAGTCTCTGCTGGTGTGGAGCTAGCTGCTGGGAGTTGTGGCTGTAGACTAACCTGAGAGGAATTGTAATAGAGGCAACCAGTATTGCTATTCCAGCCCAATCACTGAATTGTGTTTATTATAGGCTGGACGGGCCGCATAACCGTTCGACTATTACTACTATTGCTATCTCAGTTAAATGACAGATATAATAACATAAATACAATCCATGGCATGGCTGTTGTAGGCTTCTGAAATAGTTTATTCCACAATGTATATGTCTGGTTATTTTTTAATTGAATTTTTGCAAAGTAGTAAAATTAATGTTCTTAAAAATAATATTATTATTTTATATGTAACCTAGGAAATTAGCTACATTTTTTCGCTGCAGCTTTAAGAGTGTACATTGATTTAATATTATTTCAATACCCATATTACTACATCGGCATAAGATGCGTTGGCGTTGTATCACACATCTCCACATATCACACATCTCCACATAGATGTATCAACAGTTACTCGCACAGTTTCGAAACTTCGCATAGTTATAACTGTATAAAGATCGTCAGTCTGCGTTTAGGAAAAATATTTTATGACAAAACAGGACAAGCGACGAGCGCAACGAGGCATATAATGAAGACGAGTACTGCGTTGACTAAATTATTATATAAACCACCTGGCTTCACATATTGATCGCATCCCTAGTTATTATTATTATAAAGATCGTCCTAGCTTGCGTTTAAGAAATATATTTAAATACAAAACAGGACGAACGCAAAGAGGCTTATAATGAAAACGAGTACTGCGTTTATTATATTCCTATAAACCACCTGGCTTTGCATATTTAACGTGCGATTGGAAATAAGTTCGTGCTACCCTTCCGTGGGTGGTAGATGTCGCGGTTATGTATTGGTGGTTGGGAAGGGTGGGGGGGGGGGGGGGGGGGGGAGATTAAAAGGGGTGAACACGTACTGTCCACCTTTCTTTGATTGATTGGTGGTGTGGGTAAATTTCTCAAAACCTGATTTTGTGATACAGTCGCTGCATTTTAATTTGTATATAATAACTAGGCCTCGTGCTGCGCGAAGTCCCCACGAACGTGTCCATAACGCCTATAGAACAGTAGTAGTGCAGTAGGACTGTAGTAGTTCCTATAATAAATTGTTAAATTATAATATAATTTACAGCAGCTGCAGATGCCAATGTTTACACTGTATTCCTCCATATCCCATATTAATAAACATTACCATAATATCCATACACTCAACCCCCCCCCCCCCCCCACCTCAATTTTGTTTACCTCAATGTTTATTTCAATGTATATGGCATGAAATATGAAACAGAGATTGTAGCTGAGAGGTAGCGACTGTAACATTACACAACTTCTTTCCCATTATAGAAGAATAAAGTAAAATACACTTGTAACCCCCCTCCCGTATTCTTCTTTTGACATGTAATTTCAATGGATCACCTTATAATTTTTTGCTAAAATTATCCTGTGTTTGACTGAAAATCCGCTCTGCCCAGATCCATAACAACTATCAAACAATAAATAAGTTGAATATAAGATTCAACAGCTCAAAGAATATTAAATCAGTGGAGAATTTAGGAGCAAATGTTTAATACAATTATCATGGCATTGATTGAAAACTTAAATTTTAATAACAGCCGTGGTGCCTGTCAATCAATCAACAGGCTTTACATGTAGTTCCACTGAAGGTCAGAAATCAAATTTATAAGTAATTTTCTTTCAGTAATTGCTTGCGGTTAACGCAACAGTAATCTTGTACCCTATGTGTAGGGTGGTTATCAACTTCTGTGAACTAGGCGCACGCTTCTAAAAATGACCAACCAAAATGGTTTTATTTCAATAAATAAATAGTTCGGAATCCACAAACCATTAGTTTAACACAAACTAAAAGTATTTCAGTTCCACCTGGATTGTCATTATTGTAGCAAAAACAAAATATTAAATTCTTGATTTTTCTCCTCGAAATATTTAACATTTAATTTACGGGGAAATAAATATTTAAATGTAAATTAAACAGCTGACTTTAAAAATTATTGCGAATTTCAGTATATATATTTATAATATAAATGCTTATATTATCGAAATAAATTGTTACTCATATTCATTGGAAAATAACTATTTACATACTTGTGTGTAAAGTAGCACTTTACAGTGTGATAATCCGAGTGGCTTTGTTACACGAACGAACGTTAGTGAGTGAGTGAAAATAAAGCCACAAGGATCAGAATGCTTGTATATATAGAAGATTTAAACATTTGCAGGTACCCCTTCGAATCCATAAATACATTTTCAATTTGTTGTTTATATGTTTTAACATCCATGAGATTGTATAAATTATTACAAATTTTCAATTTTTTTATATTATAAAGAATTTAATGCTTAGAAACCAGATCCTTTGCATGTCATAACTTGGCACTGTTGTACGACTATCCTGACTGACTTGAAACGTAAGTCAATGCGTCGACTACCATCAGAAACAGTCAAACACACGAAGCTGTCACTTAGTAATTACCTATTGTTATGCTAATTAAAACAGTAGAAACATAACGCCACCTATTGTCTGATCATATGGTGCACTAAATTGTGTATTGTATAGCACTGGAGCTTTACGTAATACAATAACCATTTGTCTACCGATAATTTAAAGAGAAAATGGGCCCTAATTAATTAATCAAACCATATTATACACACACCTTATTGGGACAGCTATTGTAGATACTTATAACAGAGGTATATCACCCTAAGCACGTTCTGTTTATAAAATAAAACGATTCAAGAAAATTTAATAGCATCAGGTTAGATTTGTTTGTAAACTATGTAGGGTAGGCGGTAGCTTTACAATATTATCATTTTCTTTTGGGGCAGCTTAGCGAATACCAGTTATAATTTTGGCGGACTTAGACCGACATTTAAGAAAAAAAATAAAACAATAGACAGTGATTTATAGTGAAAGTAATTACGTCCCATGTTGCGTCTTTTGACTTAGTCCACACGACGCACTCTGAAGGCTTACGATTGGTTACTTTAGGTAGCATTGTACCTGTTACCTGAGCATCCATTAAATGTGTGACGCAAAAAACTTAATGATAATTTTCTTACAACGACTTATTATGACTTACCAGTGGACCCCAGGCCTTCAAGTTCTATATGGTGTATTACATGTAGTGTATGTAGTAACATTTCTAATACAATTTTGCCTACTCTCACTCACTACCCTCAGATAACAAAGTAATGAAAATGGGATACGAACGGTAGCCAGTTGCGAGTCCATACTAGTTAATGGGGGGGGGGGGGGGGGGGGGGGGTCGATATCGTTGCTGATGACATTACACTTGCTAAGTATTAATTCATCAATCCAAGCAACACAAAATTATTTTACCTTGGGGTTATAACAACCCGCGTATTGAGGAGAAACACTCAGGACTTATGCCAGACGTGCAGGGTATATTATTATTCTTGTTTGAATCGTTCTTACATCAAATTTTGTGCCGGATAAAATTCAATTAAAAAATAAATATTGTAAAAGCAATATAATACCGCCTTAGTAAATCCAATTTAAAGAAGAAAATGTGAACAAATTATAACTATATTAAAATATGGCTAATGTAATTTACCAATCAGGATACTGAAAGACAGAGGAACTTAAAAATCTTAATATGTGTTCATAACGGCGAGAAAGTGCAACAAAAATGAACTCTAACAGCTTTCGGACACCGCTTGTTATTACAACGTTACTCTGGATATGTCAACCAGCTGTTATTCCTGCACGGAGGTGCCCTGCTCTGTGCACCTGTGATGTGAATAACAAACGAACTGAATGTAAAGACAAACGTCTAACTAACATACCGGAAGACATACCTGCAGATACTGAGAAACTCATATTCACGGAAAACAACGTGGAAGAAATCAACAGGGTTGATCTCGGAAATCTATTGGAGCTTAATAGGTTGGTTCTAACTGAGAACAACATCGCAACTATTGGGAAACACGCCTTCACGGATTTAATACATTTAAAACGATTGAAATTAGACAGAAATATGATAAACTATATAAATGCGGGGGCGTTTAAAGGTTTATCGAACTTACTTGAACTGGAATTACAAGAGAATCGACTGACAGTTATTGACGATGAAACATTTATGGACCTCGAAGGATTGGAGAAGTTGCATCTTCAGTTGAATAACATAGAGAAAATCAGTACGAAGGCTTTTCAGTCTCTTACGTCGCTACGATATCTATACCTCGGCCACAATGGGCTGTCAGAAATCAACCCTGATTGGTTTAAACCCACGACCAATCTGCTCTCATTGGATCTCTCAGCCAATCCATTTGTGGAAATAAACCGAAATACATTCCAGAATCTCGGTGACCTTAACTACTTGTATCTTTCTGCAGTCGACAGTCAAGTGATCACGGATGACGCTTTTGTGCTCCTCAACAAATTAACTCGTCTCAACATGGAGAACTCCCACCTACCTTCGATACCAGCTACACTAATAAAGCCTCTAATCATTTTACAAGATTTAAGTTTCAAAAATAACAACATCACAAAATTATCCAGAGGGGAATTCAATCTTGGGACATTGATAAAGCTAAATTTGGATTATAATGAGATTAGCTATATTGAAAGTAAAACCTTTGCTAACCTATCAGAGTTACAGGAACTTCACCTGGGTGGCAACCGATTGGATTCTCTAGCAGATCAAACTTTCAGTGGCCTATCGAATCTCCGCTTCATCGATCTTCATGGTAACCAAATTAGAAGAATCAAGAAAGGGGTGATGCAGAAATTAGTGACTTTGGAAAAATTCTCGTAAGTGGTTTATTTAATTCTTTATTAGAAAGAGACCTTTATTGGGCGCCGTTAATTCAAAGCGGTCAGTTAAAATATATATAACAGTGAGACAAATATATATTGGTCAGAAAAAACAATATTGGTAAGAAAAAATATATAAATTCTTAATTAAATGTCTTTGAAATAATAGATTTCTATACTAAAATATGTAAATCATACACAAAGTGTAACCTTAAGAAAGTTAAAAAACCATTATAGGAAGCAGTAATTTTCATGTAAGCAATAAAATAAAAAAAATATAAGCAAAATATTTTGTTGAGAAGAATATTTATTGGTGAACTTTAAGAAAGAATATTTTTGGTGGGAAAAATATTTTACAATAGCAGTTGTAAAATGATGTGTAACAGTTACTGGTTTTACAGCACAGCAGTATGCAAGCAGTTCCTACCGTGCATTAACAATTACGTTATACCTAGTGAGCAACTCTTAGACATCAATATATAATGATATCATCAATATATCAATATTACATCAATATATCACCAATATATACTTTTCTGACCAATATATTTTTCGATAAAGTTTGCCAATATATTTTCTTCTTAGCAATATATATTTTATTTTTCCCAACAATATATGGTTTTCTTAGCAATTGGTTTCTCAGAAATATATATTTTTCTGATCAATACATTTTTATAACAAAGTTCACAAATATATATTTTTCTCACCAATATATATTTATTCTGACCAATATTATTTTTTCACACTGGTATACATTTTTGCTGACCTTTTTACATTAATGCGCGCGGCGCAATTTCATATAGATATTATATTATTATCATTATTATGCAATTTTATATTTTATAGAATACTTAATGAACACTGCATCACAGCAAGCCAAAGGTGGATTGCATGGTGGTAGCAATGGGATGGGTTGCATGGGGTGATGATATTTGTTAAGCCGGCATAGAATTCCAATGTGCAGCTGCAATGCAGCAGGCCCATTATATAGTAGTAGTTAACGGACGTACATGTTCAGTTTGGATGGACATCAATGACCACTCCGCCAGCAACAACCTCGCAAAAGGCGGATTTGTAAATACCACGGATACCCGGATGCGTTGTACGTCTGGATTTGAAGTCTTAATGACTTACCAACGGTCACCATTGATAAGTTTTCCACCACATATCGCAATCACATAAAGTTTACTTTATAATCCCGGATAAACTGCGGACAAATAAATAAATATAACGAAATCGATTAAACGGGCCCTTAATAACATCAGACAAAATAACCGAACTAATTTTTGTTCTCCACAGGATCAATACCGAAGGACATAGTTGGTTGGACGACAACCTATTCGTCTGTGATTGCGAAGTAAAATGGCTGAAACTGTGGGTCGACGAACGAGTCTATCAGTCACCCGGCATCGATATCATTTGCGTTGCCCCCAGTAACCACAAGGTGTCGTTTCACATTGAAGGGTTAATTACAATTAGTAGGCCTTTGACTCATTTTGAAATAAATAACAATTAGTTATTTATGAACATTATGTTTAAAGATAGTAGAAAGTTTTAAGATTTTATCCTTGAAGCTTCTAAAGATTAATTTGTGGCCTAAATTCTACCAAATTCGATGGTTGATCGACAATGTGAGTAATCAGATAGATTAGGGGGGGGGGGGGGGGGGGGGAGGGCTTTCGACGCGATCAAAATTTATCCCGCC
Source organism: Nemertoderma westbladi (assembly GCA_032718475.1). Classification (NCBI taxonomy): domain Eukaryota; kingdom Metazoa; phylum Xenacoelomorpha; order Nemertodermatida; family Nemertodermatidae; genus Nemertoderma; species Nemertoderma westbladi. Next base: position 15,597 of record JAUCBJ010003882.1, read on the forward strand.
CCATCAGGGGAAGATCGACAAAAGTAACAGCTGAATCCCCTACAAATAAAACTGTAGGCCTAATCTTTTCTAATGACTTTAGTGATTTCCTGATCATGGAGAATGGCTAAAGAGATTGCTGACATGCTGAGTGCTGACTTGGATTGGTAATATTATATGGGATTTTAGATATTTATTCGAACGTAAGACGATAACTAAACGAAACGACAACTAAAATGTAGCAAGATAAGTCCTAATCATAGATACCCTGCGATTATAAACCAGATATATTATACAACTGATAACTAACATTGTTTTCGATATTTTAATACGTAGGGCCAATACCTATCCAAGATTCCGACGAACCAACTAGTTTGCAGCAAACCGATTATAACGGAACATACATTGGATACCTACATCGCTCAGGGAGACAGCTTACGACTCGTTTGTAGAGCAACGGGAAACCCTCCTCCAACAATCCTATGGGTGTTTCCCGACGGACTGGTATACGATACAAGGTAACGAATCAATAATAAAAAAAAAAAAAACAAACAAACAAACAAACAAACAAACAAACAAACAAACAAACACAACAAACAAACAAACAAACAAACAAACAAACAAACAAACAAACAAACAAACAAACAAACAAACAAACAACACAAACAAACAAACAAACAAACAAACAAACAAACAAACAAACAAACAAACAAACAAACAAACAAACAAACAAACAAACAAACAAACAAACAAACAAACAAACAAACAAACAAACAAACAAACAAACAAACAAACAAACAAACAAACAAACAAACAAACAAACAAACAAACAAACAAACAAACAAACAAACAAACAAACAAACAAACAAACAAACAAACACACACACAAACAAACAAACAAACAAACAAACACAAACAAACAAACAAACACAAACACAACAAACAAACAAACAAACAAACAAACAAACAAACAAACAAACAAACAAACAAACAAACAAACAAACAAACAAACAAACAAACAAACAAACAAACAAACAAACAAACAAACAAACAAACAAACAAACAAACAAACAAACAAACAAACAAACAAACAAACAAACAAACAAACAAACAAACAAACAAACAAACAAACAAACAAACAAACAAACAAACAAACAAACAAACAAACAAACAAACAAACAAACAAACAAACAAACAAACAAACAAACAAACAAACAAACAAACAAACAAACAAACAAACAAACAAACAAACAAACAAACAAACAAACAAACAAACAAACAAACAAACAAACAAACAAACAAACAAACAAACAAACAAACAAACAAACAAACAAACAAACAAACAAACAAACAAACAAACAAACAAACAAACAAACAAACAAACAAACAAACAAACAAACAAACAAACAAACAAACAAACAAACAAACAAACAAACAAACAAACAAACAAACAAACAAACAAACAAACAAACAAACAAACAAACAAACAAACAAACAAACAAACAAACAAACAAACAAACAAACAAATAAACAAACAAATAAACAGACGGACGGGCGGAGAAGGACGGGCGGAGAAGGACGGGCGGAGAAGGACGGGCGGAGAAGGACGGGCGGACCGACATAGAGTCAGGTACACAAACAATCAAGCAAAAAACAAAGAGACAGTCAGACAGACAGACAGACAGACTGACTAACAACACTTTGTCAATATTGTTGGTAATCAGACTGAAGAATCCTTAACCATATTATTTACTATCTTACAGTCTGGACAATGAATACCGAAGTGATTGGGATACACGAGTTAAACAACAACGCGATGACGTCATTACTCTGGAATCAGTTAGACTATCGGATGGAGGCGATTACCAATGCCAAGCCGTTAATTCCGACGAGAAATCTACTAAAACGATTCAAGTCAATGTAACAAACAGGATTATTGAACCAGTGAGAAAGAAACTGAATGGATGTACAGAAACTGATACTTCAAATAGGTTACTAATGAATACTATTGTTACCACTAATTAATTATAATTATTAATTAAGTGCAATTCAATTGGACCCCCCCCCCCGACATAAATTTCATGGGTATAAAATATTATTTTAGAACCGTAAACATGGAGGTGACTCTCACATCTGATCGAAGTGTGATGATCAAATGGTCCAGACCCGTAAATAGTTGCCCAACTGGAGAAGATCAGACATATCGGTTATCCTTGAGAGAATTCGGAGGCAAGTAAAACGTATTGGAGATTTTATAATCATAATATACATTATGGCCATCTGCGAGTCATATTCATAAACATAAATTAGTTTCAGTACTAATCATAAAAGTCCTTCTTAATAATATTAGTATTCATAAATTGGTTACGTTCAAATTCCTAAAATTAAGTTGTAGTAAGTTGTGTGCCCATTGCCCATGTCACTGAGGTAATAACAATTAAAAAATGTGTAAGACCATAATTGACCGGAATTGTGTTTGACGTATATTGCGGCCAACAGGCCTATATTCAAAGTCTGAAGTTAGACTAAATAAACACCGATTGACAGACTAAGAGACTTTTAGTACGTCAAACCTAATTTTGGACACTTTTGGTCTTAAACATTTTTCAATTCCTAAAATTAGTTAAGTCTAATATTCAAAAATTTGGTTAAGATTTTATTCCAAATGTTTAAGTGAAGTCGAATTTATAATATTTGTCAAATCCTATTATCTTTTATAACTGACTCTGAAACTGGACGTCTACGATTTATTAATATGCTCAATGTCAAATTATCATTTAAAAAGGAGCAGGTTACAGAGGCACGTTATTATAACCAAAGCAATAAAAGCAGGTTACAGTTACATATTTGGGAGTAATCAGCTGTTAATTGAGTCGATTACAACCTGGGGTGGTGGGGGGGGGGGGGGGGGGGGGGGGGGTGGATTTTGATTGCACTCAACCATCTACTTTACAAACTGAAACTCATGCAATTATAAGCTAAACTTCTATCAAAACCTGGTTTGCAGGTGAATCCAATATTTACGAAATATCAGGAAATTACTTTGTAAAGTCGGATCTTACAGTGAATACAAACTACATCGTTTGTATTCAACTAGTTACCGACAAAGCATATTGTGACGATCCAAAAGGTCCTATACAATGTCAAGATTTCTCGACTGTTGATTCGAAAGTCAACACATATTTACTTTTGGCAGGATCCTTTGTAGCAGGTTTGTATAAAATACATTTGCGTTCATACAATAGTTCAATATACTAGTGTAGTGTGTAAACGGTATCAGTTTATTAAGTTGGTTCAGGTTGACCGTGTGGTTACAGCGTCGGTCTTCCATGCGGGAGGTTGTGAGTTCGATCAATTTCAGACTTTTCGGGTAACTTTTTCACTGGTGAACGTAAAATATTAGTAAGATAAAATAATATTCAAATAAATGTTTAGTTGATTACTGGATGGTTTACTGACATATTATTCCGATATAATTATTTCTGTTGTGGTGCAACTATTCATTTGATATTCAACAAATTTACTTCACTATTTAACTTCGGGACCCCGTTCAAAAAAAAGTAGGGATCGGGACCGGGATTACATATTTCACCAAGATCCCGTTTTAACACTAATATATAGCGCTTCGTGGTATTAAATACATCCCGTAGTATTTTACATCTCAACCATTTCAAAGAAACAAACTTACAACATCATCACATCACACCAAATTCACCATCCAAATTTATTTGGATTTCTATGTTATAGGTGGACTGTCATTCTTACTTACATGTTGTGTATTTGCGGTGTTCAAAAAACAGAAGAAATTAAAGCGAAATCAGGTATCCCAGCAACGCAACCAAATACCGCAGCCAATCAACACGAGATTCACCTACCAACGCGACAACACAATAGAACGTGTCAGCTCCCAATTGGACGGAACTAACTACAGAGGCGGCTCCTTAATGGATAATACTACTTACGAAGGGGCCTCGGCAATGACGTACAACAACTTCCGAGCCTCATCCCCGTTGGGTAGCAGTAATTACGCAGAAATTCCGCCGATGGAATCTTTCTACTTGTCGATGGATAGACCACCCACCTACCCCACGACCAACCGACCCCCACTCCCGTCTAACTCTACCTAATACTCAGAGGCTGTTTTGGCGAAAACATTTTTAAGTCAATCAAGAGATATCATGAGAGAGAGATAGACTCTTTGCACTAACTATTTTGTTCATCTCTTGCGTTATTTGCTATCCCAACCGAAAACGGGCCATAATTTATTATTAAACTTTTGTTCGCTTAGAACATTTCTTACAATTCGTGAATTTGGCATAAAATGATTACCGTCAATGTCTCATCATTTTAAAATTTACAAATTTCGTATTTGCAGCTACTTTCTATAATATAAATATAGGTCCTTATGTTGAGTCCGTACCGAAAGTATTTGAATAATTGAATGTTATCAACTTGCATGTTAAATGTTCTTAATTATATTATAAAATGACATCGTTTAGAATTGTAGGGATTGTGAAAATCTGTAATCGGTAAATTTTGGTTGTTATGATTTAGAATGAGAAATATATTCACGAAGGGATAACAAACGTTACGGCCCAATCGGTAAGATATCTGGCGGCCCCTATAAGAAGTTACAGCCCAATAGGTAAGATATCCGGCGGCCCCTATAGGAAGTTACAGCCCAATCGGTATGATATCCACCGGCCCCCATAGGAAGTTACGGCCCAATCGGTAAGATATCCGACGGCCCCTATAGGAAGTTACGACCCTATCGGTAAGATATCCGGCGGCCCCCATAGGAAGTTACAGCCCAATCGGTAAGATATCCAGCGTCCCCTATAGGAAGTTACGGCCCAATCGGTAAGATATCTGGCGGCCCCTATAGGAAGTTACAGCCCAATCGGTAAGATATCTGGCGGCCCCCATAGGAAGTTACAGCCCAATCGGTAAGATATCCAGCGTCCCCTATAGGAAGTTACGGCCCAATCGGTAAGATATCCGACGGCCCCTATAGGAATTTACGGCCCCTATAGGAAGTTACAGCCCAATAGGTAAGATATCCGGCGGCCCCTATAGGAAGTTACGACCCTATCGGTAAGATATCCGTCGGCCCCCATAGGAAGTTACAGCCCAATCGGTAAGATATCCGCCGGCCCCCATAGGAAGTTACGGCCCAATCGATAAGATATCCGACGGCCCCTATAGGAATTTACGGCCCCTATAAGAAGTTACAGCCCAATAGGTAAGATATCCAGCGGCCCCTATAGGAAGTTACAGCCCAATCGGTAAGATATCCGGCGGCCCCTATAGGAATTTACGGCCCCTATAAGAAGTTACAGCCCAATCGGTAAGATATCCAGCGTCCCCTATAGGAAGTTACGGCCCAATCGGTAAGATATCTGGCGGCCCCTATAGGAAGTTACAGCCCAATCGGTAAGATATCCGGCGGCCCCCATAGGAAGTTACAGCCCAATCGGTAAGATATCCAGCGTCCCCTATAGGAAGTTACGGCCCAATCAGTAAGATATCCGGTGGCCCCTATAGGAAGTTACAGCCCAATCGGTAAGATATCCGGCGTCCCCTATAGGAAGTTACGGCCCAATAGGTAAGATATCCGCCGGCCCCCATAGGAAGTTACGGCCCAATCGGTAAGATATCCGACGGCCCCTATAGGAATTTACGGCCCCTATAAGAAGTTACAGCCCAATAGGTAAGATATCCAGCGGCCCCTATAGGAAGTTACAGCCCAATCGGTAAGATATCCGGCGGCCCCTATAGGAATTTACGGCCCCTATAAGAAGTTACAGCCCAATAGGTAAGATATCCAGCGGCCCCTATAGGAAGTTACAGCCCAATCGGTAAGATATCCGCCGGCCCCCATAGGAAGTTACGGCCCAGTCGGTAAGATATCCGACGGCCCCTATAGGAATTTACGGCCCCTATAAGAAGTTACAGCCCAATAGGTAAGATATCCAGCGGCCCCTGTAGGAAGTTACAGCCCAATCGGTAAGATATCCGGCGGCCCCTATAGGAAGTTACGGCCCAGTCGGTAAGATATCCGACGGCCCCTATAGGAATTTACGGCCCCTATAAGAAGTTACAGCCCAATAGGTAAGATATCCAGCGGCCCCTATAGGAAGTTACAGCCCAATCGGTAAGATATCCGGTGGCCCCTATAGGAAGTTACGGCCCAGTCGGTAAGATATCCGACGGCCCCTATAGGAATTTACGGCCCCTATAAGAAGTTACAGCCCAATAGGTAAGATATCCAGCGGCCCCTATAGGAAGTTACAGCCCAATCGGTAAGATATCCGGTGGCCCCTATAGGAAGTTACAGCCCAATAGGTAAGATATCCAGCGGCCCCTATAGGAAGTTACAGCCCGATCGGTAAGATATCCGGCGGCCCCTATAGGAAGACACAGTCCAATCAGTAAGGGCGGCCCCCATAGGAAGTTACGGCCCCTATAGGAAGTTACGACCCTATCAGTAAGTTATCCAGCGGCCCCCATAGGAAGTTACGGCCCAATCGGTAAGATATCCAGCGGCACCTATAGGAAGTTACGGCCCAATCGGTAAGATATCCGACGGCCCCTATAGGAAGTTACAGCCCAATCGGTAAGATATCCAGCGTCCCCTATAGGAAGTTACGGCCCAATCGGTAAGATATCTGGCGGCCCCTATAGGAAGTTACAGCCCAATCGGTAAGATATCCGGCGGCCCCCATAGGAAGTTACAGCCCAATCGGTAAGATATCCGGCGTCCCCTATAGGAAGTTACAGCCCAATCGGTAAGATATCCGGCGGCCCCTATAGGAAGTCACAGCCCAATCAGTAAGGGCGGCCCCCATAGGAAGTTACGGCCCCTATAGGAAGTTACGGCCCAATCGGTAAGATATCTGGCGGCCCCTATAGGAAGTTACAGCCCAATCGGTAAGATATCCGGCGGCCCCCATAGGAAGTTACAGCCCAATCGGTAAGATATCCGGCGTCCCCTATAGGAAGTTACAGCCCAATCGGTAAGATATCCGGCGGCCCCCATAGGAAGTTACAGCCCAATCGGTAAGATATCCGGCGGCCCCTATAGGAAGTTACAGCCCAATCGGTAAGATATCCGGCGGCCCCTATAGGAAGTCACAGCCCAATCAGTAAGGGCGGCCCCCATAGGAAGTTACGGCCCCTATAGGAAGTTACGGCCCCTATAGGAAGTTACGGCCCAATCGGTAAGATATCTGGCGGCCCCTATAGGAAGTTACAGCCCAATCGGTAAGATATCCGGCGGCCCCCATAGGAAGTTACAGCCCAATCGGTAAGATATCCGGCGTCCCCTATAGGAAGTTACAGCCCAATCGGTAAGATATCCGGCGGCCCCCATAGGAAGTTACAGCCCAATCGGTAAGATATCCGGCGTCCCCTATAGGAAGTTACAGCCCAATCGGTAAGATATCCGGCGGCCCCTATAGGAAGTCACAGCCCAATCAGTAAGGGCGGCCCCCATAGGAAGTTACGGCCCCTATAGGAAGTTACGGCCCAATCGGTAAGATATCTGGCGGCCCCTATAGGAAGTTACAGCCCAATCGGTAAGATATCCGGCGGCCCCCATAGGAAGTTACAGCCCAATCGGTAAGATATCCGGCGTCCCCTATAGGAAGTTACAGCCCAATCGGTAAGATATCCGGCGGCCCCCATAGGAAGTTACGGCCCAATCGGTAAGATATCCGCCGGCCCCTATAGGAAGTTACAGCCCAATCGGTAAGATATCCGGCGGCCCCTATAGGAAGTCACAGCCCAATCAGTAAGGGCGGCCCCCATAGGAAGTTACGGCCCCTATAGGAAGTTACGACCCTATCAGTAAGATATCCAGCGGCCCCTATAGGAAGTTACGGCCTAATCGGTAAGATATCCAGCGGCACCTATAGGAAGTTACAGCCCAATCGGTAAGATATCCGGCGGCCCCTATAGGAAGTCACAGCCCAATCAGTAAGGGCGGCCCCCATAGGAAGTTACGGCCCCTATAGGAAGTTACGACCCTATCGGTAAGATATCAGGCGGCCCCCATAGGAAGTTACGGGCCAATCAGTAAGATATCCAGCGGCCCCTATAGGAAGTTACAGCCCAATCGGTAAGATATCCGGCGGCCCCCATAGGAAGTTACAGCCCAATCAGTAAGATATCCCCCATAGGAATTTGGCCCCTATAGGAAGTTACGACCCTATCAGTAAGATATCCGGCGGCCCCCATAGGAAGTTACAGCCCAATCGGTAAGATATCCAGCGTCCCCTATAGGAAGTTACGGCCCAATCGGTAAGATATCCGGTGGCCCCTATAGGAAGTTACGGCCCAATCGGTAAGATATCCGGCGGCCCCCATAGGAAGTTACGGCCCAATCAGTAAGGGCAGCCCCCATAGGAAGTTTTGGCCCCTATAGGAAGTTACGACCCTATCAGTAAGATATCCGGCGGCCCCCATAGGAAGTTACAGCCCAATCGGTAAGATATCCGGCGTCCCCTATAGGAAGTTACGGCCCAATCGGTAAGATATCCGGTGGCCCCTATAGGAAGTTACGGCCCAATCGGTAAGATATCCGGCGGCCCCCATAGGAAGTTACGGCCCAATCAGTAAGGGCAGCCCCCATAGGAAGTTTTGGCCCCTATAGGAAGTTACGACCCTATCAGTAAGATATCCGGCGGCCCCCATAGGAAGTTACAGCCCAATCGGTAAGATATCCGGTGGCCCCTATAGGAAGTTACAGCCCAATCGGTAAGATATCCAGCGTCCCCTATAGGAAGTTACGGCCCAATCGGTAAGATATCCGGCGGCCCCTATAGGAAGTTACGGCCCAATCGGTAAGATATCCGGCGGCCCCTATAGGAAGTTACAGCCCAATCGGTATGATATCTGGTGGCCCCTATAGGAAGTTACAGGCCAATAGGTAAGATATCCAGCGGCCCCTATAGGAAGTTACAGCCCAATCGGTAAGATATCCGGCGGCCCCCATAGGAAGTTACGGCCCAATCGGTAAGATATCCGGCGGCCCCTATAGGAAGTTACAGCCCAATCGGTATGATATCTGGTGGCCCCTATAGGAAGTTACAGGCCAATAGGTAAGATATCCAGCGGCCCCTATAGGAAGTTACGGCCCAATCAGTAAGATATCCGGCGGCCCCTATAGGAAGTTACGGCCCAATCGGTAAGATATCCAGCGTCCCCTATAGGAAGTTACGGCCCAATCGGTAAGATATCCGGTGGCCCCTATAGGAAGTTACAGCCCAATCGGTAAGATATCCAGCGTCCCCTATAGGAAGTTACGGCCCAATCGGTAAGATATCCGGCGGCCCCTATAGGAAGTTACGGCCCAATCGGTAAGATATCCGGCGGCCCCTATAGGAAGTTACAGCCCAATCGGTATGATATCTGGTGGCCCCTATAGGAAGTTACAGGCCAATAGGTAAGATATCCAGCGGCCCCTATAGGAAGTTACAGCCCAATCGGTAAGATATCCGGCGGCCCCCATAGGAAGTTACGGCCCAATCGGTAAGATATCCGGCGGCCCCTATAGGAAGTTACAGCCCAATCGGTATGATATCTGGTGGCCCCTATAGGAAGTTACAGGCCAATAGGTAAGATATCCAGCGGCCCCTATAGGAAGTTACGGCCCAATCGGTAAGATATCCGGCGGCCCCTATAGGAAGTTACGGCCCAATCGGTAAGATATCCGGTGGCCCCTATAGGAAGAAACAGCCCAATCGGTAAGATATCCAGCGTCCCCTATAGGAAGTTACGGCCCAATCGGTAAGATATCCGGCGGCCCCCATAGGAAGTTACAGCCCAATCGGTAAGATATCCAGCGTCCCCTATAGGAAGTTACGGCCCAATCGGTAAGATATCCGGCGGCCCCCATAGGAAGTTACAGGCCAATAGGTAAGATATCCAGCGGCCCCTATAGGAAGTTACAGCCCAATCGGTAAGATATCCGGCGGCCCCCATAGGAAGTTACGGCCCAATCGGTAAGATATCCGGCGGCCCCTATAGGAAGTTACAGCCCAATCGGTATGATATCTGGTGGCCCCTATAGGAAGTTACAGGCCAATAGGTAAGATATCCAGCGGCCCCTATAGGAAGTTACAGCCCAATCGGTAAGATATCTGGCGGCCCCTATAGGAAGTTACGGCCCAATCGGTAAGATATCTGGCGGCCCCTATAGGAAGTTACGGCCCAATCGGTAAGATATCTGGCGGCCCCTATAGGAAGTTACGGCCCAATCGGTAAGATATCTGGCGGCCCCTATAGGAAGTTACGGCCCAATCGGTAAGATATCTGGCGGCCCCTATAGGAAGTTACGGCCCAATCGGTAAGATATCTGGCGGCCCCTATAGGAAGTTACGGCCCAATCGGTAAGATATCTGGCGGCCCCTATAGGAAGTTACGGCCCAATCGGTAAGATATCCGGCGGCCCCCATAGGAAGTTACGGCCCAATCGGTAAGATATCTGGCGGCCCCTATAGGAAGTTACGGCCCAATCGGTAAGATATCTGGCGGCCCCTATAGGAAGTTACGGCCCAATCGGTAAGATATCTGGCGGCCCCTATAGGAAGTTACGGCCCAATCGGTAGGATATCTGGCGGCCCCTATAGGAAGTTACGGCCCAATCGGTAAGATATCTGGCGGCCCCCATAGGAAGTTACAGCCCAATAGGTAAGATATCCGGCGGCCCCCATAGGAAGTTACAGCCCAATCGTAAAGATATCTGGCGGCCCCTATAGGAAGTTACGGCCCAATCGGTAAGATATCTGGCGGCCCCCATAGGAAGTTACAGCCCAATCGGTAAGATATCCGGCGGCCCCCATAGGAAGTTACAGCCCAATCGGTAAGATATCCGGCGGCCCCCATAGGAAGTTACAGCCCAATCGGTAAGATATCCAGTGGCCCCCATAGGAAGTTACAGCCCAATTGGTAAGATATCCGGCGGCCCCCATAGTAAGTTACAGCCCAATTGGTAAGATATCTGGCGGCCCCTATAGGAAGTTACGGCCCAATCGGTAAGATATCTGGCGGCCCCCATAGGAAGTTACAGCCCAATCGGTAAGATATCCGGCGGCCCCCATAGGAAGTTACAGCCCAATCGGTAAGATATCCGGCGGCCCCCATAGGAAGTTACAGCCCAATCGGTAAGATATCCGGCGGCCCCTATAGTAAGTTACAGCCCAATTGGTAAGATATCTGGCGGCCCCTATAAGAAGTTACAGCCCAATCGGTAAGATATCCGGCGGCCCCCATAGTAAGTTACAGCCCAATCAGTAAGATATCCGGCGGCCCCCATAGGAAGTTACAGCCCAATAGGTAAGATATCCGGCGGCCCCCATAGGAAGTTACAGCCCAATAGGTAAGATATCCGGCGGCCCCTATAGTAAGTTACAGCCCAATTGGTAAGATATCTGGCGGCCCCTATAAGAAGTTACAGCCCAATCGGTAAGATATCCGGCGGCCCCCATAGTAAGTTACAGCCCAATCAGTAAGATATCCGGCGGCCCCCATAGGAAGTTACAGCCCAATCGGTAAGATATCCGGCGGCCCCTATAGTAAGTTACAGCCCAATTGGTAAGATATCTGGCGGCCCCTATAAGAAGTTACAGCCCAATCGGTAAGATATCCGGCGGCCCCCATAGTAAGTTACAGCCCAATCAGTAAGATATCCGGCGGCCCCCATAGGAAGTTACAGCCCAATCGGTAAGATATCTGGCGGCCCCTATAAGAAGTTACAGCCCAATCGGTAAGATATCCGGCGGCCCCCATAGTAAGTTACAGCCCAATCGGTAAGATATCCGGCGGCACCTATAGGAAGTTACAGCCCAATCAGTAAGATATCCGGCGGCCCCCATAGGAAGTTACAGCCCAATCGGTAAGATATCCGGCGGCCCCCATAGTAAGTTACAGCCCAATCAGTAAGATATCCGGCGGCCCCCATAGTAAGTTACAGCCCAATCAGTAAGATATCCGGCGGCCCCTATAAGAAGTTACAGCCCAATCGGTAAGATATCCGGCGGCCCCTATAAGAAGTTACAGCCCAATCGGTAAGATATCCGGCGGCCCCCATAGTAAGTTACAGCCCAATCGGTAAGATATCCGGCGGCCCCCATAGTAAGTTACAGCCCAATCAGTAAGATATCCGGCGGCCCCCATAGGAAGTTACAGCCCAATCGGTAAGATATCCGGCGGCCCCCATAGGAAGTTACAGCCCAATCGGTAAGATATCCGGCGGCCCCTATAGTAAGTTACAGCCCAATTGGTAAGATATCTGGCGGCCCCTATAAGAAGTTACAGCCCAATCGGTAAGATATCCGGCGGCCCCCATAGGAAGTTACAGCCCAATCGGTAAGATATCCGGCGGCCCCCATAGGAAGTTACAGCCCAATCGGTAAGATATCCGGCGGCCCCTATAGTAAGTTACAGCCCAATTGGTAAGATATCTGGCGGCCCCTATAAGAAGTTACAGCCCAATCGGTAAGATATCCGGCGGCCCCCATAGTAAGTTACAGCCCAATCAGTAAGATATCCGGCGGCCCCCATAGGAAGTTACAGCCCAATAGGTAAGATATCCAGCGTCCCCTATAGGAAGTTACGGCCCAATCGGTAAGATATCCGGCGGCCCCCATAGGAAGTTACAGCCCAATAGGTAAGATATCCAGCGTCCCCTATAGGAAGTTACGGCCCAATCGGTAAGATATCCGGCGGCCCCCATAGGAAGTTACAGCCCAATCGGTAAGATATCCAGTGGCCCCCATAGGAAGTTACAGCCCAATCGGTAAGATATCCAGTGGCCCCTATAGGAAGTTACGGCCCAATCGGTAAGATATCCGGTGGCCCCTATAGGAAGTTACGGCCCAATCGGTAAGATATCCGGCGGCCCCTATAGGAAGTTACGGCGCAATCGGTAAGATACCAAGCTGGCTTATCGGACGTTTTGGCAAAAATCGAGCACCGCCTAGTTTCTTGGTGGGACATTTTCGCGCAGACCTGGCAGATTAAAATTATTTACACAAATAGCCACTGACACTATATATAATATCGATTATGCCAATAATATTTTCATTTAATAAATTTAGTTAACTGTCTTATTGAACAACGAAAGAAATTTAATATTAATAATAAATTAATCATTTTTTCCGATGGGAAGGCTCTTTCCCCTAGTAGTATCATCCACAACCTACCTATCATGCCCACAGTCTTTTTAAACTATCATTTATAAAATTACAAAAAGCGACGGCCCAAGAAGCGTTCGGTGCATATATTCGCGCGGTATTTCACGAGGTGTCGATGTGGTAATTAGTCAATAACTACATTAAACCATTTGTCAAATTTTTGTATTTGTTAGATTCAGAAGATAGCGTAGGTATTTTGAAACTACGCGTAGGTGCTACGCGTAGCTACGCATAGGTGCTACGCGTAGCAGTCCTGATAACAATGAAATTAGTCATTCTAACTTTAAGTAGTCTTTGTATATGAAATATTTTTTACAGTGATGAATTTAACAGAGTTAAATTTAAGCTAAAAAATATTTTGTATTCATTAGATTCAGAAGTTAATTTGACATTCCAGCTTTAAGTACTTAACCTTGTGTATGAAATATAATTAAGAGTATATTAAGATATTAAGTTATTAAGTTAACGTTATACATTAAGAGATATTTAACTTTCGGAATCTATTTAACCTTCAACGAATTAAGTTTTAAATTACGTTTTAAGTACATAACGCAGTGGATAGGCAGTGTTAAAAATGTATTGAAGATTATTATGCTTAGTTTATTTAGGACGTTGGACAAAGGAAAAGTACCGTATAGATGTGTCTATATAAAAAGGACTGTTGTTCTCTATGTATAAACTGTTTATATAATTTTGTTTCTGTTTCCTGAGAAGTTCGGTCAGTAATAAACTAACTAGAATAAGTATCGTAAATATCACTGTTATCATAGAAACAACACAGTAAACATCAAACAAATCACTCGCGTATCCACATTTAAAATAAAATGAAAGTTTACGTGTCCAACAATTTCAACTTTATTTACCCAAATAAACCGAAGATAAAATTAATCAAAACTTTGAGTATTTATAGTCAGTATGATTTCAGATTAACCACTGTGTCCAACTGTCCATGGTTATGTGGAAAAAGTAAATTTAATACGTAAAATATAAAATTTGTTAATTGATATAATTATTAAAATAAACATTTGCACCATAATTAATTAAATATAAATACTAAATACCGCGCTATATATTGCTAGTCTTCGTCAAACATGTATTGAGTGAAACAAAATTAACAGAAAAATTAATGTTATGAAGTTATAATATGTTAGAAAGTTATAATGTAATGTTAAAGTTATGAAGGCCAATAGATTGAACATTTATGAATGTTATGTTTTTTTAGTTGTTAGTTTAATGATCACCTTGAATCGTTAAAAATCTACAATTTATGTAGGTTTCCACTGTTTTCTATACTGTTTTAAATTTCTTCCACACCAATACAACTCTGACACCGACACTGGGAATGCGCTTCCACTATTGACCGCTGGGCGGCATACTGCGGTCGATTATCCTGGTCACACGTCATCGCGATCTCCGCGTCGAAAACTGACGTTGCCACGCAACCGACCGGACAACGTAAGACCCCCTGCTGCGAGTCACACCCTGCACGCCCGCCGAACGTTGCGTTGCGTAATGCGTGCGGCGCGGGCTCGCACTCGCACCGATGACAGACCCGCTGCTGGCGGGAGGGCGGGCAACCGGTACCGGTACCGACGGCAGAGACAGCCCGATCGCGATACTGCGAACCGGAGCCGCAACTGGCGGCGTCGCAGACGCTCCACTCGCCCCAACCGCCCACCACGCAAGAAAACTCAGGGGAAGCCACCCCGAGGCAGCAGACGGAAACAGCGACAGTAGCGTGAGAGTACAACCCATCGTTAACCATCACGTGAAACTTATCCTCAACCATCATGTTTACCTCGTTGCCTTGGAGACACGCCGCAGGTTCGTAACGGATAATACCGTCGCCGATAGCCGCGTTCATGTTGTCATAGGAACCGCAGAAGGTTGAATCGTATCCACCGGGTCGGTATGACACCATGGTGACATCATGTTCGGTTTGTGTATCCAAGGTAACTGAGCCGGAATTCGGTTGATATATTGTTAGACAAACCTGGACCTCCTTTATTAGTAATTGGTTTTCGATACGAATATTCCGGAGTGAACTTATAATATTCGCATTTACATTCTGTTTTGAGTGGATTATAACTGGTTGAATATGAGTTATAGAATAGCGGGAGATTTGAATATTAGCTGTGAACTGCCTGGATTGGCTAACCACCACCCCTTGGTTAGCCAATAGCTGAGCCGTTTTAGGTACACCAATGGAAATGTTGATGCTAGCCAAACCCATAAAGTTAACCAAAGGGGTGAATTTCATAGAGGCTATTGCTTCACGCACTAAGGGAGCAGGACCTGCGAAGCACATGTTGCTGGGGTAACCCCCATGCACCCCCATGTGATCAAAATAAAGGCGAAGCTCGTCCGGCATTGTCATGGAAACAAGTCCGTGATTGGACGTTACATTAACATGGAGTATACCGGGAACATCTTCCCCTGGTAAGGACATTCTGACACCTACCGGTTCCAGAGTACTACCCTGATTTATACTCCTCAGCATGGATGTAACCTCGACACCTTCAACACTACCGATGCACTGTGATTTTGCTCCGACGGCCCAAACTGTTAATATTTCGTGTATAATATTTCCATCTCCCCTGTAAACGACTATTCTTATTGGTTCAACGCAGCTAGAACTGTCGCTCAAACGAATTTCACTTTCTTCTAGTGCGCGATTGCATTCCTCTGTGGTGTTGCAGGTAAATTCCAACAACAATGGGGAGCTGCCACCGGTTAATATCAGCTGATCTGCGGTAATGCGAAACCGACGTTGAAAGTTGGAGGCTCGCGAGCGGATGGTGAGAATTGAAAGGGTTTTGATATCATCGTCGTTTTGAAAATAAATAAAGAGATTTGATGGAATTAAACTGGTAGGCGGTTGACTCGCCGTTACATCAATTATCACTTCCATTTTTGTAGGCTCAATATCAACTGTCTCTTCGCATACTGTGGCATCATTAGTTACCATAGCTTCTTCCACGGTCACCTCCAACTTACTTGTCCAATCGGAACACCTGGTCTCCATCCAGTAAGGGGGGAGAATTCGGGGTTGCCAAGCCCACACCTTGGTAGGGAAAGGGTACCAGAATCGTGGGTACCAACTCGGCCACACATTGGGGTGACGGGGGCCACGCGCCTCATATCTGTCTGCCTGCCCCGGTTCCATCCACAGCGAGGTCGGAAGGGCCCAGCTCGGAGGCTTCGCCCATTCATCGCACCACGGGACATACAACAGACTAGATAGAGCCGAGTTGACGCTGGTAAGCGAGCCGTGAAAGACTAAACGTTTTTTCCCGTTGCAGCCATTATCAACACCCTCGGCCATGTTATTTTCGAAAAACTGGTTGAAATCTCCATTGTGATCAATATGGTGCCGCACCCCGGCACCATAACTTCCGTTTATAATGGAGTACTGTTTCTCAAATATGATATCGGTCAGCGGTTGATCAGTATTAACCCAAAGAACTCCACCCTTATCGAGTTCTAGAGTAACCTTATAACTCGCCTTATCTATACCATCATCATCTCCTATCTTTAGATTGTCTATAAGAACGGCCTGACCTTCAGTGGTTGTGACTCTCCCGCCTCGTAGTCGTTCAATAAACACGGGAGCGTCGCTACTAGAACTTATAAAGACACTCAACGTTTCAGTAACGACAGACTTTTCATTAAGATTCTCCAACTCCTCTGCTATCGCGTGGACATTGAAGCAGAACTTACCGTGGTCGTTAGAACGAGGTTTTATTTTAAGACCAATAAGATCGCTTTCCGACAAGTTGCCCAGATGAGTTTTGCTCAGTTCTGTGTTATCCGACTTAGTAAACAGCCAACCAGTAGGTATGTGAAGAGGACAAGAACAAACCGCGTCTCTACAGCTGAGAGGCTCCCAACAGTCGCACAGTTTAACGGATAATGACTCCGAGCCGTCGTTGTCATAGAGACATGCGGCTATGACGTCAGAAAATTCTTCGCCTTCTTGAATGTAAACGGTTTGAACCCTTAAAGCGGGGGCGTCCACCGAAGGTTTGACGTCAATCGTAACGGTGGCAACAGGTGACGTATCAAACTCATCGCTAACGCGGTAAGCAAACTGAACGCGACCGGAATAGTGGGCAATAGGAACGAATATAAACTCCCCCGTGGCAGTGTCGACTAATCGGATGTTAGGACTGCCCGCCACCAGCTGGTACCGCGTATACAACGCTGTGTGATTGGCTGTCGCACGTGGACAAGCCGACATCCGGGCGTGCAGTTGGGCGTCCTCGTAGGAATGCAGCAGGATGTCCAATGCACGAATACTGGGGCCTGGTTGGCATGGCAGCGTCGCCCCGAGGCTGGTTGCCAGGAACAATACAACTAGTAAAATGTATGCTGGGCGGCGTGGTTTTATCATATTAACTGTATTTTAGTTCTTATAATGGAAATGGGATCTTAAAAAATAATTAGATATGTCTTAAAATGTTTATCAACAAAAGAAAATGATTACCCACATATAAACTACATACTTTATAAACTGATCAGTTTGATTTCGTCTACTTTACGGCTGGGATGTGGTTTAAGGACACGGGAGTAAAGGTGTGTCACCGTCCCAATTAGTATATCCGGGGTATTGTATTGCAGATATAGGTCCAACACTCGTTGGGATTTCGAACAAACACAATCGGAGGGTAGCGCCCAAGTCAGTGTCGTTGGATTAATCTATGTATCAAAGGATACGTTTAAATATATTGTTTGACTCCGGTATCCAATTCGTTAGATTATGTTGCGTCATTAGGCTTGTTTGCAGGGGTTGTCAACAAGTGCCTCCACTCCCCTTATCAGTTTATAATAAAACTTTATCGCCACAAAGTCCTCATTTGAATTTGGATTATGTACATGAAATACGCAATCATGCCTAGCTTAAGAATATACATGTCCCGTAATAAAATAGTGTAATTTTTTTATGACACATGGTTTTTTATGTAATATGGGGGAGGGGGTTCGTTATGTGGGGTAGGGGAAGGGCATTTAAGTTGGTTAGAGATGATGATGATTTATATTATTAATTAAGGGTGTGCCGGATATCCGGCCGGATTTCAATTTTTGGCCGGATTATCTTTTCAATTAATTGTTGAAAAATTTACAATTATATAATGTAAATAGACCAAATAAAATATATATATATAGAGGAATATTACTGTAAATAGTAATATTCAAAAAAAATTTTTTTATCAAAATAAATTTTCTTTTAATTTCAAACAAATTTAAACATAAGCAAATACAATGGAATACAATAAATTTTTTTTCATAGTTGGTATCATATTCATTAATATTATGAATATGATAAAGTCCAAAGCAGAGCTATCATCAGGGCAGTGTTAACAAGGAAGCTTATTAAGCTTTGGGGTAGGGCCTTCGCACGCTTGGGGTCCTCCCAAAGCGTAGATTGGGATTGGGGAAATTACAGAGTACCAAGTGATATTGAATTGCCTATACAGTATCAGTATATTATTGTTACTTGTTAGTGAGTAGAGTAGTGCACTGTGTTCCTTCTTGTTCAACCAGACCAGACTACAGAACTACAAGTACTACTGGTATTAAATGCTATTACACAGTTTTTGTTAGTTATATGCTTCGCTCAGTTGGTCCTTCGTTATTACATTACGTTTAGTTAATAATTTTCGTGATTATTTCATCCAAATCAGAAATTTGAATTGCCTCATAGTCAGGTCAGGTCCCCAGACCTGCTACCACTATGGCAGTAATGTGGTACTACCTGTATCTGTCAGCCCAGTAGGGCAGACCCGATAAGCATAGCCTATTCATTATTTAGTTGATCAAGAGTGGGTTGGTTTTAGCCCCGTCAACTAAATAAGTCATTGAGGGCTATAGCGCCTAGGGCACCATTGAAGGCAAAGGCTTGATACGCATCTACAATAGAGATGATACACGCCCCGGCCTGTCTATACTGGATGTTCCTCTACCAGTGTTAGGTAACCTAACCCAGGAGGCACACTTGGTTCAAGGTGTAACAAAAGGACCCTACAGTCGGCAGCAGGGCTGTAGGCCATGGATAGGCGGAAGGTAATCAACCAATGGCAAGACATGCTGACAAGGTCGGCGGAAGGTAATCAACCAACGGCGACCTGCTGCGACGACGCTTGTAGGAGTTGCGACCTCAAGCGGTTTACTCTCGCAACTGAAAGATATGAGTATGAGAACCCTCCAGGAGAAATACCGGCTCGGTCGACGCCCGGGTCAACAAGGACCGCGTCCCTCAGTGGTACACCAGGCTGGGGTCGATAAATTGGCTACTGGAATAGAAGACAGAGAAGAAAGAAGAACCAACCTGTTGAAATGTAAAAAGACACTAAAGATTGCTACAATGACCGCACGCACGCTGAAAGCACATACCAAACAGGGTGACATGGTCGCTATGGCAATGGAATATAACATCGACATCATCTGCATCCAAGAACATCGGATTTGTCATGAAGACACTGCCATGAAGTACAATGACATTGGAAATGGATGGACGTTAGTAACAAGCTCAGCAGTAAGTAACTCGGCCGATGCATCAATTGGTGGAGTATGAATTCTGCTAAGCCCATTTGCACTTTAAGACCATAAACAACATAGAATCTATAAATTCCAGGATTATGATGGCAACATTTGATGGGAATCCCAAGACAACAGTTATATGTTGCTACAGTGCAACCAATGCCTCAGAGCCAGAACAAGCAGTCAAGTTTTATGAAGATCTGACTGGACTTATAAAGGACATTCCGAAACACAATGTTAAAGTCATTGCTGGTGACCTGAATGCGCAAATTGGCCCAGAAGCCATCAAGGGTTACACCTATAACACCAGTTCTAACAGAAATGGGTACTTACTTTTAGACCTAATGGAAGAATGTGAATTGATACCAACAAACAACACATTCGAAAAGATTAAGGGGAAGCTATGGACCTTTCAATACCCTAATGGAACCAAAGCACAACTGGATTACATCCTTATAAACAAAAAGTAGAGAAACAGCATGATCAACTGCGAGGCATACAGCTCGTTCAACCTAATTGGTTCGGACCACAGAATTGTGACTGCAGAGATCAGACTCAGTTTGAGAGCCAGCAAACCCAGGACAAGCAAGCAAATCAACTATGACTGGGAGAAACTCATAACTGACAGTGCAGTAAAGGATGCTTACACAGTAGAAGTTCAAAACCGCTTTGAAGCACTTCAGTCAATGGATGAAGACCAATCCACCGATTCAATATACCAGAATATAATAACAGCCCACAAGGAATCAGCTAAGAGGCATATCCCCCAGAAACCCAAACGAAAACAATATGTGCCATGGCAAAACTCTGCTGAGGTTACTTGTAAGAGAGAAGATCTTAAGATAGCCTACAAAGTTAAAACCGAACAGCCAACAACCGAAAACATTAACAAGGTTGAGAAAGCTAAGGACGATCTTAAATTGGCCTACAACATCAGCCAGGAAAAGTACATACAGGATAAAACTGAAGCAATTACAACTGCTCACATACAGCAACAATCCAGACTTACCTGGCAAACTGTAAATGAGGTATCTGGTCGGAAAAGTTGTGCAAAGGGGCGCCTCAAAGCCGATAGTCCTGAAGAACGTGTTGGGAAGTGGAAACATCACTTCAGCAACTTGCTTGGGCAGCCACCAAACATCGAGGTCAGCCCTACAAGGAAAATATATGACAAGACACTCTATAGAAACAGGGGACTTCACACCTGCCGAACTCCAAAGAAGCATCAAAAGCATGTCCAATAATAAAGCGAGTGGATTAGATGAAATCCCAGCGGAGGTATGGAAAACCGGAGTGCTAAACAGACCATTATTGAATGTTTGCAACCGGATGTTAAAAGGGGAAAAGCCACCACCACTTTGGACTAAAGGTCAACTAAAGCCTCTCCCCAAGAAAGGAGACCTCGGCATACCAACAAACTATGGTGGGATCTGTCTGCTTGTGGTAGCTGCCAAAATATACAATAAAATGATTCTATATAGGATTAGGCCTCACATAGAGAAACTACTGCGTAAGAGACAAAACGGATTTCGACCAAGTAGATCAACAATAGCTCAGATACTTGCACTACGGAGACTGATTGAAGGAATTAAGTCAAAGAATATCCCCACAGTCATGACTTTTGTGGACTTCAAGAAGGCATTCGACTCCATCCATAGAGGTAAAATGCTTGAAATACTAAGAGCTTATGGAATACCAGAAGTAATTGTTGATGGCATTGGATTGCTATATTGTGACACAGAAGCGCAGGTACTCTCACCAGATGGTGAAACTGAGTTTTTCTCAATCCTGGCTGGCGTACTACAAGGTGACACATTAGCACCATTACTATTTGTAATTGTGCTGGATTACGCAATGAGGACGGCCACAAAGGGTGAAGATCTGGGATTCACACTTCAAGAACGCAGAAGTAGTAGATATCTGGCAACTACATTCACAGACACCGACTTTGCGGATGACATCGCCCTGCTCTCTAATACGCAGATGCACAGCTTCTACTAAATAAAGTGGAGAGGGCTGCTAAGGAGGTTGGATTGCATATAAATGCTACCAAGACGAATTCATGACCTTTAATGTTCATGGAAACTTGACAATCAATGATAATAATCAACTAAGGAAGGTCGACGACTTCCAGTACCTTGGATCATGGATAGAGAGTAGCAAAAAGGACATAGAAGTTAGGAAAGCAAAGGCTTGGGTAGTTCTATCAAAAATGGATACCATCTGGAAATCAGATCTCTCCAGGCAACTGAAGACTAAGTTCTTTCGAGCCACAGTGGAAAGTGTATTTTTATACGGGGGTGAGACCTGGGCATGGACACTGACTAAATCACATGAACAACGAATTGATGGTTGCTACACATGAATACTAAGGGCAGCCCTAAACATCAGCTGGATACAGCACATGACAAACGCCGAGCTTTATGGTACAATACCACCTGTATCAACCACCCTCCGTGAACGCAGATTAAGATTCAGTGGGCACTGCTGGCGAAGTAAAGACGAGGTCATACCAGATCTACTTCTCTGGCAACCAACTCATGGAAAGCGTAGTCGTGGACGACCTGCCATAACATATATAGATCAACTTGAAAGGGATACTGAACTTGGGAGAAACGACATTGCGACAACTATGGAGAATCAGGAAGCCTGGAAGGATCTCATTTCCACTGTCCGAGTTCGCTCGACCTAGTAGTAGTAGTAGTAGTAGTAGAATTGCCTCATTTGAAAACATTAAAAGTTTAATTTAATAGTTTAATTGACCAGTTTATATATTCGACAGGCAATTTAGAAAATCTAGTAAATCCAATTTAACTCAGAGAGAATATAAAAACTACAGCTATTATTACTTCGTCTATTTTTCAATTTGCACTTTAATTCATTTCATTTTCATATTTAACATTTAACAATATCAAATCAATCAATTATATCAAATCGACGTAGGCTATGGTGCAAACGGTTATGGTGTTAAAACAAATCCAGCAATGGCCGGAATTCCGGCCGGATTTTTTTTACAATTCCGGCTCCGACTCCGGCCTGGCCGGTTTGAAAATAGTCAATCCGGCACATCCCTACTATTAATTAATAATGTTCATATAGTTTCTAATAGGAATATTGATTATTATAAGTTAATATGCATAACAAACAAGGAAGAGATAACGATAGCAGAAATTATTTAAACAAAGTTGAGATTTTGCACAATTAAAACGACCTTTTAAAACAGTAAATGGTTCGATAAAACTAACCCTTTTACATTCGGTTAAAAAAGTGGATACAGTCTGCAGTAATATAAGAAAACGCTTAATAATACTCATGATTACACGGACCCACCCACAGCCCATTTATTCTAGAGTGTTTTATAATTTTATAAGCGCCTTAAGAAGGTCTTTATCGAAATTGCACCGTATCGCCGCCATTCTGCACATTAGTCGTGATATATTTACCATTAGAAAGCATATATGATGCAAGGATTCCAACTATGTAACGTTCAAAGTCTGTGTTTGTTGAGAAACAGCTGGTATATGGGCGTCAAAAGATTTTTTAATTAAAACATGCTAAACTAAAAGCATTCTAAGGATGTTACCAAATAAATGTTGTATGGTAATATTATTATATGACGGTGAGATATGGTCGATCCGCTGTCCGGCCGAAAACACAGTCACCGATAATGGATAATATATCATTTTGGTTTGGTTAAGGGATTATAAAAAAAATGTATATAATTATATTTCGTAAAGTATGTCTACGTGAAGGAGGTCTATAGAAATGCGACAGTCTCCATTATTACATCCAAACAATTTTAGTTTTTCAACTTTTCGGTTTTCCGTCAATAGTGATTCGCGTTACAAATTTTTTCTTAACTTAATTTTTTCAGTAAACTTTTTGAATTAATGTTTAAAACTATAGCTTGAAATATATTAACAAATATAGATAATACCACATTGGCATATTAAAAGGTTTAGGGTAATACCAAAACTACATAACTTTCTTGCGTTGAGTATAAAATAAATGACTTTGGCATGATTAGTCTGCACTTTGGTCTGAATAAATTTGCAATGGATTAATCTTCTATATAAAGCTTACATGAAACTAACCAGGAAAAATCCAAGATGGTTTCCTTCGATACGCCCCCAACGGTTTAAATGCCGTATGACTCTGAGTGAATGCGTTTAGAGTTCTGTACTTGTCTGCCAGGGTGTCTAGAATGATCTGAATGTCCTCGCGACTTTGCCAATCCGAAACGACATTGGGGTGGATTCGATCAGGTTTAACAAATTCGATGAACTTTTCCAGCTATTAAATAGGGTAAAACGTATCATAGTCATCGGGCTGACAAATACCTCACAAATAATTTATTAACAATAACAAAGCAAAACAACACTCGTTATTTACTGAAATTCTAAGCACCAAATACAATAATTGTATAGATGCTACAGACTGAATAAATTGTTTGTAGTAGAACCGGTATATGACATAATTGATTGCGTAATAGGGGAAAATAATGCTATGAAGTTCATGGCCCATCTAACTTTCTCACTCCGTAGGCGTAGATCATGAGAAAATAAACGAAATTTACTAATTTTTATTTATTTATATTATTTATTTTATTGTCTGTGATATACTTCCTTGATTTATAGGCAGGATGTATACTTAAGATTGAAAAGGATACGTCTTGTGGCGTGGACGAAAGATATCTTGCGACTTATTTAAAAAAACATGGACTTAAACTCCACTGAAACATTTTAGTCAACTTTTCAATTGGAAATTAAAACTCTCTGTAACCTTTTATTGTTTATATTATTATTATTGTTTTAAAAGACACTGATTCACTCAAACTTGCTTATCTTGGTATATGTTAAATTTTGATTACCTTGTATTTAGATAAATGTTGAAATGTAAAAAGCCGAAAATTCTAGCCGGAACCAGAATCGGTTAAAAACTCCCGGAATTCCGGTACATCTGTAGGCCTATCGGTCTAGTGTAGTCAGCCCAGCAACGACCTTTTTTATGACGTGCCCAACTCCCCAACCTCACCCATTCCATATCACAAAATAACTTACTGCTGACGTACATCATCGTACATCACAAACAGGTGGTTAGAATACAGTATTTTTCTAATTAATTTGGAGAACTTAATATTGAAAATGTGGTATATTATACAGTTAGACGTTAACGCAGGTAATATTGTGGGTGGAATTTATTTATTGCTTGTTGTTTGACACTCAGCCCGAAAGCCAACCCATTTACCTAGAACGTGATGTGGATTACACAAATTATAATTTAAATGGGACCATTAAATTGTTTTCGGAAGGTTTAGCATATTGGTTGGTCCCATCCGAAAATAAACCGTGGCGATAGTCAGTGGCGAGCCCCTGACTATCTCAACCAGTGCGTCTGTCGATCTGTAGATCCGGGTTTTTAAACGTTAATAACTCGGCCAATCCTCGATGGCCGAGTTCAAACTTGGTACATTGACAATGTGGTATATTACACCACATGTCAATAATATATAGCCATACTATGTACTATGTAACGAGCCTCGTGCTGCGCGAAGGTCCCACGAACATTTTGGCTATGTAACAAACATTACCTCACTAAGGGAGGGGTGCATAGAATAAAGCAATCGGAACGTGTTGGCTTTAGAATCTTTTACAACCAAGTTCTTCATAGATGTTGATGTTGAGAACCACAAGGTGGTCGGCTTGATTGTTAAAATATTCTTGCTGTCGTACGAGGGTTGACAAGGTAATCCAATCCGTTTTTGCTAAAAATAAAAACCAGTCTTTATAATCTATTAATACACGGCTCGCCCCCATACTAACCTTAGGTTCCCACGTGTACGTATCTGTGTAGCAACGTCCCTCACTACTACACGGCTCGCCCCCTCACTAACCTTAGGTTCCCATTTACAGGCGTGTATTTGTGTTTTCTGGTCGCAGGTTACAAACGACATAATCTCTGCGCATTGGCTGTAAAGCTGCCACGTATAGGGGCTTACGTGAACCTAAAAACAAATGTCAGTGGAATAGGAGTGAAATTCGATGAAATGACATTGATATGCTCAATATAATAATAATGCAAGAGTCACTACCTGATCATGAAAACATCAAAATCATCAACACAACTAGACCAACTAATAATTAGTGGAGCAAACTATAACCGAACAGTTACTAGCAAGGTTGGGTGCAAACTTCGCCCGCGTACAACCTTTGCCCGCAAGGCAATCTTCGCCCGCGAACAACCTTCGCCCAATAAGATTTGTGTTAGTAACCATTTTGATTTTAGTAACAAATTGAGGGAAAGGAGCAGGTTGCAGAGTCGGCTTTTTCTAACCGAAACAATAAACAATGGTGTTACTAATTGAGGGAAAGGAGCAGGTTACAGAGACGGCTTTTGGACGCGGGAGAAGCTTTCTCGCTGGCGAAGTTTGCTGCGTACCAACAGCAACTGGAATGGAATTTGCAGCACACTAGTAATTACTAAACTTATAACCCCCGGATTTACAAGGCGTGGGGCGTGCTACGGACCTTGATTCACCCAAATCCATGACAAACTCGACTAGTGGGTCTTTTATACTTTTACATTTTAGTGTAAATAACAGGTTGAAAACACAAAAAGTGGGTTATTCTGAAAATTTTGACTTTCACAAAATACGACTTTGTATCATTCGAAAGCTTTTAAAACGCTGAATACAATGGTGGATAGTTTCCCAGCAGGAATATTATTATGTAAATGGGTAAATATATGTAAAAAAAACAATCACCGGTCCCAAGTGTAACATTAATGTGTAACAGCAGATTAACCAATAACATGGCCTGGTACAAATGTGTAACACGTTGTCCATTGGGTAACGCAATGTGTGAGCCAATCAGAATTGGTTCAAATGTTAGACGTCTAATTTCCACAAATTCCACAGTGTAACATTGCACAGTGTTACACCATTTTGGTACACTGCGGAAAATATTTCGAAAGTAACTCGTAATCTAAAATTAATTATATCTTAGTCATTAGAGTATAATGCTCCTTGAATGCTTTAAGTGATCTTTGCAAAAATGGTGTACTGTATCTGTACACTGGTGAAATCTCGCTCGACGAGAGCGACCAGCTGTCTGTCCGATTGAGGATGAAAAGTTGCAAAACTAAAAATAACTGCTCGAGTTTTATTATTGCGCACACTAGTAGCTTTGAT
>JAUCBJ010003882.1:47500-67343 GCA_032718475.1 Nemertoderma westbladi
TACAGATAATATGCCTTGTAGTAGTATACTTACATATACTATGCCTTGTAGTAGTATACTTACATATACTATGCCTTGTAGTAGTATACTTACATATACTATGCCTTGTAGTAGTATACTTACAGATACTATGCCTTGTAGTAGTATACTTACAGATACTATGCCTTGTAGTAGTATACTTACATATACTATGCCTTGTAGTAGTATACTTACATATACTATGCCTTGTAGTAGTATACTTACATATACTATGCCTTGTAGTAGTATACTTACAGATACTATGCCTTGTAGTAGTATACTTACAGATACTATGCCTTGTAGTAGTATACTTACATATACTATGCCTTGTAGTAGTATACTTACAGATACTATGCCTTGTAGTAGTATACTTACATATACTATGCCTTGTAGTAGTATACTTACATATACTATGCCTTGTAGTAGTATACTTACATATACTATGCCTTGTAGTAGTATACTTACATATACTATGCCTTGTAGTAGTATACTTACAGATACTATGCCTTGTAGTAGTATACTTACAGATACTATGCCTTGTAGTAGTATACTTACAGATACTATGCCTTGTAGTAGTATACTTACAGATACTATGCCTTGTAGTAGTATACTTACAGATACTATGCCTTGTAGTAGTATACTTACAGATACTATGCCTTGTAGTAATATACTTACATATACTATGCCTTGTAGTAGTATACTTACATATACTATGCCTTGTAGTAGTATACTTACATATACTATGCCTTGTAGTAGTATACTTACAGATACTATGCCTTGTAGTAGTATACTTACAGATACTATGCCTTGTAGTAGTATACTTACATATACTATGCCTTGTAGTAGTATACTTACATATACTATGCCTTGTAGTAGTATACTTACATATACTATGATGCCTTGTAGTAGTATACTTACAGATACTATGCCTTGTAGTAGTATACTTACAGATACTATGCCTTGTAGTAGTATACTTACAGATACTATGCCTTGTAGTAGTATACTTACAGATACTATGCCTTGTAGTAGTATACTTACAGATACTATGCCTTGTAGTAATATACTTACATATACTATGCCTTGTAGTAGTATACTTACATATACTATGCCTTGTAGTAGTATACTTACAGATACTATGCCTTGTAGTAGTATACTTACAGATACTATGCCTTGTAGTAGTATACTTACATATACTATGATGCCTTGTAGTAGTATACTTACAGATACTATGCCTTGTAGTAGTATACTTACAGATACTATGCCTTGTAGTAGTATACTTACAGATACTATGCCTTGTAGTAGTATACTTACAGATACTATGCCTTGTAGTAGTATACTTACAGATACTATGCCTTGTAGTAGTATACTTACAGATACTATGCCTTGTAGTAGTATACTTACAGATACTATGCCTTGTAGTAGTATACTTACAGATACTATGCCTTGTAGTAGTATACTTACAGATACTATGCCTTGTAGTAATATACTTACATATACTATGCCTTGTAGTAGTATACTTACATATACTATGCCTTGTAGTAGTATACTTACATATACTATGCCTTGTAGTAGTATACTTACAGATACTATGCCTTGTAGTAGTATACTTACAGATACTATGCCTTGTAGTAGTATACTTACATATACTATGCCTTGTAGTAGTATACTTACATATACTATGCCTTGTAGTAGTATACTTACATATACTATGATGCCTTGTAGTAGTATACTTACAGATACTATGCCTTGTAGTAGTATACTTACAGATACTATGCCTTGTAGTAGTATACTTACAGATACTATGCCTTGTAGTAGTATACTTACAGATACTATGCCTTGTAGTAGTATACTTACAGATACTATGCCTTGTAGTAATATACTTACATATACTATGCCTTGTAGTAGTATACTTACATATACTATGCCTTGTAGTAGTATACTTACAGATACTATGCCTTGTAGTAGTATACTTACAGATACTATGCCTTGTAGTAGTATACTTACATATACTATGATGCCTTGTAGTAGTATACTTACAGATACTATGCCTTGTAGTAGTATACTTACAGATACTATGCCTTGTAGTAGTATACTTACAGATACTATGCCTTGTAGTAGTATACTTACAGATACTATGCCTTGTAGTAGTATACTTACTGATACTATGCCTTGTAGTAGTATACTACTTACTCGGAAGGGTGATACATACCTTTCTGTTATACTCAGAACTGATACCGTTGTATATAAATTCCTGTCCAAGATTGAACCCAGTGGGTAAGTGGACCACGTGGTCTGGACTTCGGTCAAACCAATCACCGATAAGGTCAATTATGGCGCGCCTAGATTCCTCCTACAAAAAAAAATAAATCATGAGTTAGTTCTCGTGGCACCAAGTCGACAGGTTTATAATATTCATTATTATTCTTATATTCAGCAGGCATTAAAATTAAAAGCAGAAAAATTACTAGGGATGTCCCGGAATCGATATTTTGATTCCGGCCGGAACCGGAATTCAACATGCCGGAATAATCCGGCCGGAATTACGACCGGTACCGGAATTTCTATAATTAATGGAATACACTAATAAATGACCCATGAAACTATATAATTTTTTGTGAAACAAATTAATTTTTTTAATTTCTAAAGCTAATTTTGCTAAAGAGTTGAATCAGAACCTTGCGTGGAATTAAGGTGAGTGGAGTGGAGGTGGGTGTTACATACCCATCAAGACTGTATTCACTGTAATTAACAGGGTGGCTGTGAATTTTCCCTCGTTAGATAGGTTAGTTAGGTTCCACCTTGGGGTAGTGGTTGCATTGATTTCCAATCTATCTGGAGGTCGTGGGTTCGATTCCTGCATGTGGGTCAAGGCAGTGTTCGACTCGGCACGAATGGTTTAAAGGGGCTAACCAGGGGGCATCTATGCCTTACATCCTTAAATGTTGGCTCTTAGGCCGCGTTCACACTACCGAGTCAAAGTCAAAGTCAAAAGACAAAATGTAAAAAAAATAACATGAAATTTATTTTTTTCTAGAACGCCATTATGTATTATATTAGGCCTATATAATGTATTATTATTTATTATTGCTAGCTAACTATATTTATTTTCTTTTGACTTTGACTTTGACTCGGTAGTGTGAACGCGGCCTAACGGTCGAAGAAAACTTCATTTCTATACTTTTTTTACAAGTGTTGAAAAGTATCTTAAACTAATTGTTAATAATGTTTAAAAATATATAAATCTTGATATTAATTTAACAAACTAATTGCAATTATTAAATTAGTTAGGAACCTGGTAATTCCGGTAAAATTCGGAATCGGGCAAAAACCGCCGGAATTCCGGGACATCGCTAAAAATGACAATGTATGAGTAGATTAGATTAATTGTTCACAAAATTTATTAGCGATTATAATGTGACAATCAGGAGTTCTGTACGATCTCTAGTAAATCAAATTATAGATAATTGTTGCGTTTCAGGTCTATCGCGATAACTGCGATAGGGGTGAAAAAGTGTAGACTGGTTGGAGACGGAAGACGTTGAAATGTTGTTGTGAAACTTGGTATATTCGTCTCTGTGGGAATTCTAACCGTGACTAACACTATAAGTCATACCAATCTTATCATTCCAGCCTAGTGTATGTATACTATAGATTAAGTTTACAAAAACAACATTTTTTATTTATCTACCACTTCGATTCAAAATTGATGATATTTTTAAACACACAATTTTATTAAATTTAGATTAAGCGGTGGTGGTTCGAATCCTTGTAAAAGAGCTCATCAATAGGACATAGCCATTTGGTAATATTAAAGCCGTGAAAGCCATGCTCCACTAGTAAGTCGTATGTCGAAATAAATTATGGAACACATTGGTTTCAATAGAAGCGTCTCCATTGGTATGCCATTCGTTTGTTACGACCCATGTGTCGAAAGTGATTATGTCCCATGTTCCATCTTTTGACATACAACACATGAGTTCTTTCTGGCAAGAGGCCTGTGATTGGTTACTTTGGGTAGCACCAAGCCAGAAAATATTGTACAGAGAAAAAATATGAGACGTATCTTATATTTTTTAAGAAAGTACTTATGACTTACCAGTGGAGCACGGGAGCACAATGTTTGACATACGGACTCAGACACAATCTGAAAACAACTTAAGACATACGACACATGTGTTGCCAGTGGAGCCCGGGCCTAAAACCTCACATAAGGGAAGGGTGTAAGACAATCATCAACATTAATCATACATATATCATGATCTATATATATATATCTATATATATTGGTAAGTAATTTGTTCTACACTGGAATAACTTGAACTAAATATGTCAAATGATTATTAAAATTACCCTGGTAAATATATGAAGAAAGGTTTTGGAACAGAATGAAGTATCGATATGTAGATTGTCTATGTGTCTGCAGATAGAGGCGTCCTGTGTAAGAGCCGATATACGGTTGAAATTATTACAATCTTCATATCTGAAGTCACCGGTGTATAAGTTGGTTACATGGGGTTCGATCGACTCAAATAAAAACCTAAACGGTAAATATGGAATATTTAGGAAACTGGGTCACTGTGATAGGGTGTTATTGGCATGGGGATAATAGGTGTGTGAGTGTGGGCAATGGACAGAGGGCCCTATTATGGTGTAAGGGGGCGCTCATAAAGTTACGCAAATTTTCCTGATTTTTGACCACCCCCCCCCCTCCCCTCTGTCACAAAATGTCACGCAAGCTCGAGCCCCTCCACTCCCCCTTAATCATTAGTAAATTCGTAATACTTTAAGTCAAAGTCAAGCTAAAACTAAAGCCTAGAACATCGCCGTGACCGTCACCCCCCCCCCCCCCCCCCCCCCCCCCCTAGTGCGTGACATACTTTATGAACGCCCCCTAAGGGGTAGCGCAGGATTACACAAGATAGCGCACAATGGAATAGCAATATTCAAATGGGGGGATATTGATTATAACCAAAGTGGAGAGATAGGATGCGCGAGTTACTGTATGAGCACAGATTACAGTTTCATATCCGTAGTCGACGTCTGTGGATGTCGGGGTAGAATCACAGAGAAAATAAAATACGAAACATTATCAGAGACAACTGAAAAATATATTCAGGTACAACAGAAAACAACTTACATAACAGAACCCGGACAGTGTCCAGCTGATATAAGAGTGACCGTGAACTCTTTGTTATTGGGAGCCGAAATGGAACATGATTGGTCAATAGGTAGATCACGAGTGTATGACTCAAGCCAGGCCAGACCCGGCATTGACAATATTATCTTCTTAGTAAGAAGGGAGCAGTACAAAATAATATTCGTGCTGCAAATAAATACACAGGAGTAGTTATTTATACAAAAGGTACTTGTTTACTTGTTACCATCAGCTCTATGTTCTGTAAACTCAAATGGTCTAGTAATATATTTCCCATGTTTTATCTTAAACGCTACATTTCTTTCCTTACAATTGAAAGGAAAGAAATGGGAGGGCAATTAATGCATAGACATGTAGCCCTCTAGCGGGAGACTATTGAATTGATGGTATTTTAAAGTAACATAAATCTCAACTTTTGATCCAATGCCTAAAAATCTTCAATTCGACAGTCCTAAATCCGATAAAGTTATCAGCATGTCAAAATCGTAACGACGACAACAACCACTGTATTTGCAAAAATTGACCCACCCCCTAACTGTGTCAGTTCTCTGAAGGTTCCACCAACTTCCTGGCTTGCCCCACAATACGACAGCGCGGTGTTTATAGACAGTAAAACAGTAGTAGAATCAAAAATACTTGAATAGACCCGGCGCATCCTGCAGAAATATTAGCTGCCATCATTCATAGCAGGACCAGGAAGAAGAACAGGCGATCTGGACGTGCTCGGAGATGTTAAAGATGATAACGCGAGATCTTACAGCTTGATAACGTTGGTGATATTGTTTTCAAATAAAACAATATAATTAATATGACTTAGCGGAAAACACCCTTTCCACTCTTTTACTGTAGCGAAATTAATATATTCTGCCCTCGTATGTTGAGTTTTCCACACGCTGGCACTAACTTGCCAACTCGTATAAAATTCAATCACTCGGACAGAACAGTTGAACCCACTAAACTGAAAATGAATGAAAAAAAGCTGCGTTTTTGCTTACTTTTTATTATAGAATAATAGTGCTTTTTTCAGAACCCGAATTTAAAAAATTATTCTAGACCACAATTTTGGCGCACCTAAAACCTGGGGCCTGCCCTCCCTTACCTCTCTAAAGGACAAAGGTTCGCCACTACTGTCTTAGTTATAATCACATCAAATAATTCGACTACATTACTCATTCGAGATTCAACCTGTGATTAATCTAAACTGAATAATACTAAGACATGTTGAGTTCATGTTGATGTTCACACTTGAATAAATAATGTAAGTTTATTTATTCGCCACACCCAGATTATTTGGGCCCAGACAGTAGTGCCTACAGTGACTGTGATACGGATATATTATCTTTCAAGGTGATTAAGTAACTCAATTAGCAGAGAGAAAGTATGCAGACAACCTGTTCATAGCCGTGCTACTGTAACTAACAAACACAATTAAAGCATTTATAATAGTAAATTGATAACGTAGATAAATAATATAACAGCGCAATATATATTTACCTTGACTTGATGTATTGTTTAAATGTGTCCTTCCTTATACCAATCATGTGGTCAGCATGGGCGTGACTGAGAAAATACACCGAACTTTCTAGGTTTTGCCCATCGAACCTGCGCAGCAATAAAGTATACAGTAGTAGTTTAGATGCATTGAATCTAAAGGAGCCGAAAACTTTAAGCAGAAAAAAGTGATAAAACATAAAGTTTTAAAAAGCATGACATATTTTACATATTTCGAAAGCGCAGAATTTTCTCTTTTTTTAGTGCAAATCAAAGATAAAGCTAATTTAAGACAGGACAAATTAAAAAGTAAAATGTGGAAAAATTTTACAAATCCGTCTCCAAGACTACAAATCGCAGACAAGCCTACATTTGTGGTCTTGTACAACTTCCAAGACTACATTGCCATTGTAACCTTGGAAACTTCCTTATTTCCCACAATATGTTATCTTGGAATGTCACATGCACTCACATGGTCCATAAAAGACAAAAGATGAATGATACGAGCATTATCACGTTTATTTTATAATAATTCCTCATTATAATTAATTAAGATATATTATTATTATCCACAGATAATGTGAACATTTAATATGGTAGGCCTACTTATAAAAGTTAAAAATCCATCGTCTTTAAGTTACACGTTCGTGGGGCGTCGCGCAGCACGCGAACTTGAGCAAGTTCGATTTGATTTGGAGTAAAAAGTTCGAGAGGTATTTGCCCGTAACTTTAAAAATATTTTAACTTTTTCTCTAGTATGCCCATACAAAATTTGGTTGAAAATGGTTCAAAAAAAGTAATTTACGAATGACTTTTTTACATTTACATTTACAGACATTTTACATTATAGACAGACAGACGGACATGAAATTTTGCCCTATTTACTAATTATAATTGTGCGCTAAGGCTCACCCTGACTGCGTGGCTCGAAGCACAGTGTATTATTCGACTTTCCGTAAGCAGATAGATTTTTAACAGATTGGTAGGCTTTTTTTCCATTGCATTGTAATATGGTTATACTTAGTTGGTTATTTCAACCTCAGAATTTTTGTGCCTGGCGCCATACACCTTTGATGTTCATTCACTACACTTATTATTGATAAGCCTTAATCAAACAATTACCGCTAACGGAACTCTACAGAGCTCTACATAAATCATACGAGATAATAAAATTTGCTTTCAGTACTAGATCTTTCATTATCCAAACATTCAAAGTAGGCCTACATTACGGAATTATGTCTACCTACACTTATATAAAGTAGGCCTACATTACGGAATTACGTTAACATACACTTATATAAAATTGATTAACAATCAAACTAAATTACATAATTTCGATTAGGTGAACTATTGTTGACAAGTTACGCATTTAATTGTAACTTATCAAGAAAATATGTAAACTTGTCCAACAATTTACAGTATCCACGAAGTCATTGTTACAAGACTAGGCCTAGTATATTTAGTGACAAACCACTCAATGTATGACACGTTCGTGGGGCCTTCGCGCAGCACGAGGCCCAGTTATTAGATACAAATTAAAATTGAGCGACTGTATCACAAAATCAGGTTTTGAGAAATTTACCCACACCACCAATCAATCAAAGAAAGGGGGACAGTACGTGTTCACCCCTTTTAATCCCCCCCCCCCCCCCCAACCTTCCCAACCACCAATACATAACCGGGACATCTACCACCCACGGAAGGGTAGCACGAACTTATTTCCAATCGCACGTTAAATATGCAAAGCCAGGTGGTTTATAGGAATATAATAAACGCAGTACTCGTTTTCATTATAAGCCTCTTTGCGTTCGTCCTGTTTTGTATTTAAATATATTTCTTAAACGCAGGCTGACGATATTTATAATAATAATAACTAGGGATGCGATCAATATGTGAAGCCAGGTGGTTTATATAATAATTTAGTCAACGAGGTACTCGTCTTCATTATATGCCTCGTTGCGCTCGTCGCTTGTCCTGTTTTGTCATAAAATACTTTTCCTAAACGCAGACTGACGATCTTTATACAGTTATAACTATGCGAAGTTTCGAAACTGTGCGATACATCTATGTGGAGATGTGTGATATGTGGAGATGTGTGATACAACGCCAACGCATCTTATGCCGATGTAGTAATATGGGTATTGAAATAATATTAAATCAATGTACACTCTTAAAGCTGCAGCGAAAAAATGTAGCTAATTTCCTAGGTTACATATAAAATAATAATATTATTTTTAAGAACATTAATTTTACTACTTTGCAAAAATTCAATTAAAAAATAACCAGACATATACATTGTGGAATAAACTATTTCAGATAAGCCTACACAACAGCCATGCCATGGATGGTATTTATGTTATTATATCTGTCATTTACCTGAGATAGCAATACAACACTTATAGTAGAGTCAATACAGGAAGGATGTTGGAATGCTGCCTGGGCTGGAATAGCAATACTGGTTGCCTATTACAATTTCTCTCTGGTTAGTCTACAGCCACAACTCCAAGCTAGCTCCACACCAGCAGAGACTTGACCAATAATCATTCCCAGCAACTAGCTGCCTTAACACACATCCTTCCATCTATGCACCAGCATGTTAGCCAATAAATGAGCAGTATTTAATGAGAACCAATTTTTTATGACGTTTTAATTACTTTAGATCAATTAAAGACACAATTAATAAAGCAAATCACTT
Organism: Nemertoderma westbladi; assembly: GCA_032718475.1. NCBI lineage: Eukaryota > Metazoa > Xenacoelomorpha > Nemertodermatida > Nemertodermatidae > Nemertoderma > Nemertoderma westbladi. Next base: position 56,860 of record JAUCBJ010003882.1, read on the forward strand.
GAACTAATTAAAAACTATAATAGAATGGCGTATGTGGATTACATCTGTATAATTTTTAAGTATAATTATTTAAATCTTATACTGTAAAACAATTAATTTCCTTTAACAGGCAGGTTGAAAATGGTGTTTTTACCGTAATCAACTTAATTAACTAATTAACTGCTATTATCTTAGCTTCTCGAAGGCCACACGGAAATTCTACTTGGAAAATTTCTAAACTTTTGCCAAACAACATGTGTACCAAGTTTGGATAGATTTCATCAAAGATTGGCTGAGTTATTAACGTTTAAAATTGGACGCGACAGAACGACAGAACGACAGGTTGATTAATGGTACCACTACGCTAAGGCTCACTCACTTCGTGGCTCGCCCCACAAGTCTATGTTGACAAGACTACTTTTTTATAATAGTCTTGGAAATTCTAGCTCCTGTTGTAGCCAAACTATAGTTCATTAAAAATATGACACTCTTAATGCATATTTACTGCATATGAAGCCTAACACTATGTGTAGTCTTGGAAGCATAACCGGGGATTATTGAGGCTAGTCTCTATATTTCGCGTAGTTGTAATCAACTTTATCCAAATTTCATACCGCTAATAGATATTATATTTTGGATGGTTCATGAAGCATAATACTGAAATTTCAAGATATCGTGACCAAAGAGCCAGAACAACACTCACCAAAAAATGTGGTTTCGAGAAAAATGCAAAAAACCTTCTCATTTCCCTGTATATGGATCCCGTCTCCTAATTTTTTCGACAGAGGTCTGGGAAGATACAATGATAGGCCTAACTTTTATAACATTGGCTAGCATTCAGAATAAATTTTGTTAATGAAAAAAAAAACTATTTTTTTTCGTTATTTTCCAAAGAGGCAAAACAACACATACTGAAATTTAATATTTACTCTAGTCTGTGTGTGTTGTTCTACCTCTAGGATTTGATCACAGAAACAGAACAACTCACGTCATTCCTCGTCTATTGAATGGTATTTTTCAAAGCATGATAGATATTTAAATGTCGCGAACGGACTTACGCACTTGACATTTCCATGCTGCTCTATTGGATATTTTTCGCCCCTTGCCAGGCTTCCTCATGTTTCCCTATGACGTCATGTTTCCCTTGGACTAGGATCATCCTCATCGTCACTATAACTAGATGATGGAATGTAATTTAACTCTGTAAACTCGAAGTCATCAACGTACTCAATTTGTACATCGGCATCATCTGCTGGTGAATTCTCAATTGAGCACATGTGATTTAAATGGTAATTTCTATAAATAGCCCTACTCCGATAATAACTCATTTGAAAGCAAGTAATTATATTAATTTAGATTTGATTCAATACTAACATTATTTAAAAATCAAATAGATTATGACAAAAGTATCATTTTCGATGACTTGTTTTTTGGCCGTAAAGGCTCATCATCATACCCTAAAAACGACATTACTGTACCGATTACATTACCACTTAAATGGCGTCAGGTAGTGTGGAACTTTTCATATTAATCAACTTTGCCGCTAATTTAAATACATATTCCAGAAAAATTTGGCTTCTTTTGATTCGTTGAGTGTACAATATACATGAGTTGTCATACATTGCATTGTGTGGGTTCTTTTGCTTCGAATAAGTGTGGTATGTGTTGTTTTACCTCTAACAGTTTTCAACTAATATGTTGTGAGGGTTGTTCTGGTTTACCATATATCCTAAACGGACTGACATACAAGTCCAGGATTTTAACATAAGATGTAGAACGCCATCGTGAGTAATTTTGGTGAAATTTTTTTTTTTTAATTGTGGTATGTGTTGTTCTGGCTCTATGGTCACGATATAATTGTTTTATGCAAAGAAGTGGTTACATAGGTTTTTCGACACAATTTCCTTACACTTTATACTTGGGTTTCCTGTCGCGATAAAATCTATGGAAATGTACTGCAAGTACTGTAGTTTTACTGAACTGCAAATTATATGAGGATCACATAGGTATGTAATATATTTGCATAAACTTGCTTTGAATTATTCATTTACGATCTATTATGACGCCACCTCTTCCAAAACAACACACATTTTATTGACAAGTCTACGTTTTTATGTATCTTGGGATTTACTTTCTCATGTTGTGCTACAATTTTACAACTTATATGTTAAAGATTAAAAAATTAGCTTTCGAACGATACTTAAATGACAAAAATCCGTTTAGCGGTTCAAATTTTACAAGTTTTACCAAAACCTTGGACTTTTAATTCCTTAAAGTGTTGTAGTTAAAGTACACATAATCAGATAGGTACAAAATGGAATATAAGGCAGAGTTTCAGTTTCATCGTTAAAGTGGGCGAGGGTGTAATATAGGTTACACGAGGATATCGTGTTCGAGAATTAAATTATATTCACACACACAAAATGATACGAGATTTTAGATTTGTTTGATATTTAGCTAAGGTTCAGGCGTTCACGCAGCCCGAGAAGTGAGACAGATTCCTGGTATACCTTCTCTAGTCTACTCTAATCTGCTTTTGAAAAGAATAACACGCCTGTTTGGGGGCAATGTTTGTCAAACATTATCTTTGTGTTAAGTCTCTAAGTGCGACTATATTTTGTTTTTTTGCATTGAAGACACTAAAAAGGGGCATTGTTCACCGAAACGGCTCCTAAATGAAGAACGCGTTTAAATGGCTTATGGATTGCGCACAAGCAATATTTTCATGATTGAGGGTGAATTGGGTAAATTTGGTGATACTAAAAAAAGGACAATTAATATAACTTCCAGAGGAGGGTACCTTTTGCATTTTGTCCTACACTTTATGAATTTTTAATATGTTTCATGTTATTTCTCAACCATTGTTTTTCAGAGAATGACTAGTGATTTGGAACAAAGCTTCCTAATGAAGTTTTGAACAACCGTTAACTAATAAATGTTTTTCCACAAAATATGACACAAACGCCACTTAAGAAAACGCTCCAAGAAGGAACATATTAGTGCCTCCTTATTCAGTGTAAAGGCGCCATTATTGTGAGTTTGTTAACCAAAAGAGATGCTATTTCCTTCAATTTAAGAAGGGCACTCAAGGCCTTTTCGGGCTCCGAAATGGGCCCTGTAAATTTATATTTACCCACCACCCCCCCCCCCCCCCCACCCCCCCAAAATAAAAATAGACTAACAAGCGTTGGAATGAAATCAATATCATATTATAGTAATAAATAAATATATAAGGCAAATCGTTATCAACTAAATATAACTGTGACATTAAAACCCTAAAGTAATTCGCTATACACAGACAGCACAGAATACACACACACCTCGTATCTAACCCATTATAAATAGTGTCGATTTATAGCTACACAAAGTGGCCTAGACAACGACTAAACATGAAGTTAACCTTCATGGTGATAATGGTTGAGATCGTTCAGCTTTTATTTTCATTTTATTCCCCAAAATTGTCTCATCTTATATTGCACTTAGTATCTTGGTATCTGTACTTTTTGTTTACCACTGTTGTGATGTTCCATGTTATGGCAAAAGAGTGAATCGCTAAACACTTAAATCTTAACTTTTTACGCTTAAAAAAATTAATTCACGGAGTCAAATTATGTGGAGTTTTGAGTATAAAATCATCTCTCTTGGCAGTTACCTATAATGCAGACCTATAATGTTGGGAATAAGAGTAGCGTCTACTCTTATTCCCAAAGTTGAATAAATAATCCCAACACTTTACTTCTTCCCCCGTCAGATTTCTGGTCCTATCTCGCTGTTTTGGAAATTATCACGAAATTAAACTGTCTCACCACAGGTTTGAACTCGGTTACTCCCAATAGGAGGCGGATGGTTGACCAAACTACTCCAGGATTGTAGGGAGAGAATGAAAATTAGGAAAAGTTTTGATTACAACATTTATAAAAATGTTTAAATATGGATTATGAATACAATCCAATAAACGCTACCAATATCAATCAATACAAGTACAAGCCTACTCCATAAGAGTAGATTCGGGTTCAAATTAATATGTTTCAAAATGCAATCAATCGTTATTTATGTGGCGTGTAGCTGTAAAATAACAATATTATAACAGGACTTGGTATATTAAAGCAGGTTAGGTTAGCACAAAATAATATATCACTTGTCTAAATCAGTAAAAAAAGCTATAAACACCACAATTCAGCCAATTGAGCTTCAAACTGAAACCAATCTCTGTGAATAGAGAGTAGTGGCAGACAGGCTATTGGCATTCAAGTTGGAATCCCTAACTGTACCGGAGCCAGACAAAATCGAGGACTCCATCGAAAAAAATAAATTAGACTCCGACTCCAAGTCAGGACTGAAATTTTTCACAAACCACAAATATAAAAAAATAGACTCATGTAATGAGGTGACCTTAATATGGACAATCATTATCAACAAAAAAAAATCAGTGCTGAAGGGACTCTGCTGCTGCTGTTTATATGCAGAGTTTGCGTAGAGTCCATAAATTGCACAACTCGTAACCGTTAGCCTCCGCGGTGTGATGGACACTGGACAGCAAGCCCGTACGTATATCGGGAACCCGGGTTCGATCCCTGCTGGTGGCGAGTTCATTATTCGTTCAATTGTGGATATTCAACATTGTGGAAAATAGATTGGGATTGTCAGGAAAGTGTCATTTTTAGCCAGATTGACTATAATAGGTATTTATAACTCTTTCAATATACTCCCCACAGTACTAAATATAGTTGATAAATTCCAAACTGGAAAGAGACAAGGGTGATAACTGGACGCAAATCCCCATTTCAGCGAATTCCTATATCGTTTCAATGTTAAATTAAGGGAAAGGAGCAGGTTATAGTGGAACGCCATTCTAACCAAATAAATAAATAAAGTCAATAGAACAGGTGACACTTTTCGTCGATTTATGACCCAAGTCAAGTCGTTTCTAAAATTTGCACAACAAAAATTATTTAGCACTATATTGGCTTGATTCAATTACTATTACTAATTTATCAATTTAAATAGAAGATTATCATTATTAACTATATCAGCTCCAACATTATATGGGTTTTAACTTGAATGCCAACAGAAGAAAATAACTGGCTGATCATGACGCGACACTGAAGCAAAAAACCATGACGGTATTTAATTCTTGTTTAAAGAAGTTCGGATTTCAATCTCTATGACCAACTAAAATCAAGTTAACTTCAAGCTAAGGGAAATGTATGATTAGTGCATTTAAACTGTTTGAAAAGTCTAAACTAAATAAACGAATAATGATAATTGCAGAGAAAGAATTAAACAATTAAATTAAATCAAAACATTATGTATAAGGTATTTTACAAATACAAATATTATTATTATATGTGTAAGTAATGCAATACATACATAACATAATGTGCTATTAATAATTGTGAACTAACCAAATTATATTTAAAAGTAATATAGTGGTTCTTAGGCCCCAATTATAAAACGCTTTATTGAATAAACTAATAATTAATATTAAGATTATTATGTACAATATTATAATAAAAGAATCTCACTCTCCGCTATGAGATCTCGGCCGGCTTTCATTATCCTTTTCCTGAGTTGTAGATGTTGGATTCAAAATTAAGAAGTTTAATATATCGGACAGAGAGACCATGCCAACCACTGAGAAATTATCGTCAACTACAACCAATCGATGTATCTCGGCCTCAACGACCTTGGAGATGACCCTGGAGAGAGATTCGTTAGACTTGCAGGTGACAACGCCCTCGAAAGTGTCAGAACGATGGTCCATCGCCTTCGAGACAGAGACATCGAGGTTGTTGTAGGAGCGCTGCGCCGCGAGGTTTATAACGTCAAACTTGGCGTAGATATCCACCACTTTGCCGTTCTCGTCTATGACCGGCAAGGCGGAAACGCGACGCTCCACAAACAAGCCGAGAGCGATAATCACGGGGGTGTTGGGCGTCACAGTGGCGATATCCGTGAAAGTTCCGATCGGGAGGGAATCCAGAGACTGGTCCATAAACCCGGGTCTAGGAAGTTCTTCGAGAAAGATGTCCAAGTAACGGAGGATACGTTTATGAGTGAGTATGTAGAGAGCGTTACCGGATACGGGATCGACCACGGGGAGCCGATGGATCCGGTTCTCTAAGAGGAGTCGGACCGCGTCGTAGATACTCGAGGTAGCCGGGATAGCAATGAGTCCCCGGGCCGAGTCCATCCCGAGAACAGACCGCCACGTCGCCAACCGGTGCTCCTCCAACTCGTCCATCTCAACCAGCGGCGATTTATAGTATTTGAAGAGTATCTGAATGAAGTCGCTGATTGTCAGCATCCCTACGTAGTTCTGGGCGGAGTGGTCCCACAGCGGGGCAGCCCGGACCCCGTTGTAAACGAGGGCGAAAAACGCCTTCTTAACGTGGAGCTGGGTGTCGAAAACGACTAACTTGGAACTTGTTGGGATGATGTCATAACATTTCCGAGTTTTAACGAAGTTTGCGTAGGTCATCTCCGGTGTTGTTACACTGAGCGACGATAGATTGAGATGCGAGGAGGGCAGGGAATGGGGAGAGCCGGGCGCGTTGTCGTTGTCAGCGAACAAGTGTTTGGGGGTGAGGAAGGAGCGCGAGGGATGGAGGTCGGAGGAGGGAATGTCTATGGAGAGACTCGGGGAGGTAAAGGGAATGGATTGGGCTCTGGACTTTGTGCCCTGTAGCCCACGGGGGGACAGCTGCGATTTAGCAGATCCTCGCGCCGGGGAGGGAGATTTTCCTTTCTTGTCCCGACGTCCGAAGTTCATTAAACTAACGCGCCTTTTGCCGGTATCTTGTGACATAACGGTTAACAAGATATACAAAAAGCTCTGCAGTATTTAAAACAGTAAAAATACAAATACCGTATCCAACAAAAAGAGAGAATGCAAATGACAAATACAGAAATATGATACACAGATAGATAGACTGATACAGGAAACGATTTGCATTAGCTTGAAGGTGTAAAGTAGTATTACAGTCTACTGGTCTAGGCCTACTAGTACTATACAATACACCATGCTGCCGTGAGTCCCGGAATATAGTGTCGAAATTTCTATGACACAAATCCCCCCTCCCCAAATTTTTCAACAAATCTTAATGAGATTGCATGAAATTTGAAACAAAGATACTTCCTGAGCCTGACCACTTTACTGGGTGAGCCAGGACTGCAGGATTTATACTTTTGTTTCCAATTTTTAGCTACAAGCGATTAAAAAAAAGCGTCTCCGGCGATATTGCAATTGCACCAGTCCCACCTCAGTTATTCTTCTACTTTATAGAGGTTTGTTGGTAGGGTTAGGGTATACGTACTGTTAAAAAGCTGGCCATTCAAGGATTCCAAATGTAAATATATTTGGTGGTAAATAGCTGAGATAATGAGCTTTCAAAATTTGCATGGTTGTTTGTAAGCTATTGTTGGCTATTTTATTCTATTTAATAAAAACACCATATTCTGGAACAGTTCGTTAATGTACGAATGGCTACAATAGTATGATTCAAAAAGATGTAATGCATTGTTGCCCAGCTACTGAACCGTCAACAGGGGTGACTTCGATACTCCGATTGACTATGATTATTTCGGACTGAGTATGATAATTATTTTAGGTTATATAGCAGACGAAGTCTGTATTAGAAAGCACAGCCAGGGCGACGTTAAGGAAGGTGAAACGTCACCCTGCCAAACAGCCAAAGGACGCAATCTCAGAGTTGGAGCTTGGAGGTATTTAGGTAAAAGTGGTCTCTCCCAAGTTTGGGCCATTTCCAGAGGTACAATTTTCTAGACTTTTTGTCCATTTTTGGCTGCTCTGGGTGCGAAATAAAAAAGCTGAACCTCGGTTTTTTTTTTCGAATCCTCGTTTTGACGTACACGACAGACAGAGTACAGACAGTTGTCGGTTTTTTTTTTATTAACGGCTCTAAACTGCTACAGTAAGGTTTAACGGTTTAAGGCTTGCTGTCGGGAATCGAAAGAAGGGCATTAAACTGTAAAATAAGATAGGCCTACCCTATTTCAGTATTTTGTAAAATAAAAGTTCACCATTGTCCGTTGGTTGTCCGGCTAAGACGAAAAAAACTGTCAAAATGACATTTTTCTAGCTTCTATACTGCTATATCTTGGCTAATATTTATCGTAAAGGTACCGAACTGCCGAACCAGGGCGTATGGAACAAGGGAGAGTTATTGCTCTTTCTTTCTATATCATATATAACGAAAGTAATCGATTTATTTATATTTCCAGCCGAATATAAGGGCTAAGCATTGTCCGTTTTTTACCAAATTTTATAGAAAAAATGATAAATGATTTTAAAATTAGACAATGCTAACAATTCCACCTACCGGTATTCTTTCTCTGCATATCGGATGTCAGGATGTTGGTACAAAAAATACATGGGCAATAATAGTAAGGGCTTATAACAGTATAAAAATTGTATATATCTCTATATGCATATATGTAGCTAAGCTACCTCACACATCACAACCTCTACCTCATTTCATATTTTGTGTATTTAGAAACTACCGGTAAATGCAATTTAAGTGCATTTATTTCTATGCAACGGAAATAATATGGAGGCCTAACCCATGTAAAAGTTACATTTTAAGTCACAATTTTGACTTAAAATATCTATATATTTTTTTAAAATCCGAAATTTTTATCATAGTCAACTAATACCAGGAGCAACTAGGCGTAGGCCTATGATATTTCCATAAGATAAAATGTAATTATCATAGTCACCCTGACGCTTGGGTAACTATGATAATTTTTTGGGTCAAAAAAAATGCCATTGACATTTCAAAATGTGAAATGTCAATGGCATGCATATAGTAGGGAAGGAAGACTGAATCTGAATCGTGAATGTTATGATCCAGGTATTTTTCCGTTACCATCACCTGTACTTTTGCAGGGTCACCCGTATGAGTTCTGAAAACTATCATAGTCACCCCGGTTGCCCGTACGTATCGGATAAATAAAATGTTCCAGAATATGATGCATTTATTAAATATAATAAAATAGACTTGGGTACCGTAGGTGTAGATGCAAAACAATGCAACTTTTGAACGCCCGTATCTCAGCTATTTTTGAACGAAATTCAGATTGTGTTACATATTTGGAATCCTTGCTCGGCCAGCCTTCTAACAAAGACAAATACCAACAAACAGCTGTAACAGTAATTGAAAGTAAAATAAAAATTCTGACCCATGCACTAAGGGAAGGGGTTATTCAGTTATAGTTCATATGCGTACCTCTGGTATTTTCGTATTGCAAAAATAAGACTATAAGTATGAAATACCCTATGTTATTGAGATATTGTTTATTGTTTTGGTTAGAAAAGCCCACCACTGTAACCTGCTCCTTTCCGTTAATTAAGTAATGGAGATTAGTTTATTGTTTTGGTTAAAAAACACCACCACTGTAACCTGCTTCTTTTGCCAGAGGTACGCATATGAACGATAACCGGTTATTCAAGTATTACCGTCATCAGAAAATTTTTGACATCCCCCCGGCCCCGCCCCCACCCCCTGATCATCATAAGCTCATTAGTGACCCAGAACCCCACCACCCCCAAGGTCATCAGTCATCATCTGGCAGTCTGGCTAAAACTACCGTACCGGGAACAATAAATGAAAAATATAAACTTTTTTGTTGCCATGAAATATGCCTGTATGTACCGGTAACATGTAGGTATAAAATCAGTTTTGATAGAGCCCAAGCCCACCCACCCTCAAGCTGTCAAGTGCTGAAGTGATGACGGTAATACTTGAATGACCCTAAGCAGCTAAGTGGTCGTGGTACTCGTGGTCGGGAAGTGAAACTCTTGAAACTCACTGTTTCAAACTTCATGCGATCTTCTGATCTCATTAAGATTTGTAGAAAAATTTAGGGCGGGGGCTTGTGTCATTGAATTACAACACTATATTCTGGGGCATGGCAGCGTGGTGTTGGTGCAGTCTCACAGTGGTGTAGTGATTGATTGATTTATTTATTTATTTTCCCAAATAATACATAATTATAACAAATACATTACAGCATTCCTACATAATTCACAATAAAATGGGCAGGATAGCAGGAAGACTGCTTAGTAGCATAGTGCTAGTTAGCGCAGTATCCTGTTAGGTACCGGAATATATAATACATAAATTGGGTAGGCCTAGATATATCTTACGATAATGTGCAAGCAACTACAGGGGTTACATACATGTAGGATCCCAGCACCCAATCCACCAGTGCACCCAGTTCTGCAGTTCCCCTATCATTGGTCAGTTGGTCAATCGACCCCCTGTCAGGTTGTTGCTACGTAGACCTCCTTACGATCCCTCTGTTATAAATGTTAAAAAAATTGTTATTTTTACTTTTTATTTATTTTTATTTTTTATTTTTATAGATCGCTGCTCTCGATCTCCGATGACATTAGTTTTAATTTCATATTTTTTATAAACATTTTCCTACTTTTGAAGTAGTGTTGACTTAGTAGTGGAGTACCGGTTCTACTGGAGTAGGCA
>JAUCBJ010003883.1:0-22916 GCA_032718475.1 Nemertoderma westbladi
TGAAAAATCTTCACTAACATTAATGGAATTTATTAAATTTCCTTGCAGTGGAATTGTATAATTTTTTTAAAACTTTTAGCTTAATATATCGTGAAGTTTTTGATATATTTAAAAATTTGATGCGACTTCTAGTTTCCGAGATATAACAATTAATGTGTAACACGCCAGTGTAAATATTACTAATTTCCCATTGAATCACAGCTTATTGTGAAATTAATTAAATTATTCTGGAACATCACTAATTTGCTACTTACTTTTCTCTACTGTTCCTTTTGTTTGGCTTATGTTATGCAAATTTACCCAGAATTTCCATGAATAAACATGCGATCCGCAAAATAAAATTTTGTAGACTTTTTTTTGGTTATTAATAAGATAATATAGAATCCAAAATATGTGGTTCGGATTGATTGCGAAATACTTATGGGTTTTTTGCTACAGTAGATTGACTCGACTATAAGGGGTTTATACACAAGCGCGGGAAAATCTTAGTTTAAACGCTCTGATTTACTGTACCACTTACTGTTCCACTTTGTCGCTAGGCAACGCTAACAACATTCACTAGCTAACAGCATACAGTTTACTATTGTTTGATGTAGGCTAATTTTAGTTTTAAAGATTAAGATATTTATATTACAGTATTTTTTTGACACAACAATGTTTTTTTTTAATGTAATGTTCATTGTATAAGATTATTTGTATTCGTTTGTAGCGGCACTGTAGGGGTTGTCTTACCTGGTATTATCGGCCTACTGTATTCACGAATGTCATTAGGGCTACCTAAAAATGGACCTTATTCTTTCTTTAATAATGGTAATAAACCATCTCCACAGTTTTTTTTAAACCTGAAATTTCACATCGGATTTGAATGCATTTATGATAATCGCGGCACTGTAGAGGTTGTCTTACTTGGTATTATCGGCCTACTGTATTCACGAATGTTATTAGGGCTACCTAAAAATGGACCTTATTCTTTCTTTAATAATGGTAATAAACCATCTCCACAGTTTTTTTTTAACCTGAAATTTCACATCGGATTTGAATGCATTTATGATAATCACAGTGTATTCCGATTATGTTCTAGAACACGGTGGTAATGGATTGCTATACCTATGTTTGTTTATAGCAACATATTATCTATATTAAAATTAAACCCACACACAAACAATGAATGCGGATATATTTAATATTGAAACATAGTAAAAATAAATAGGAAATTGAAAGAAAATATAAGGTCCAAATTTATCTATCAACTTTATCAATCAGCTGTGTTTGCAGTTTCGCACACAGACAGTACAGTAACACAAACATGGCTAAATATCACCGTTCAATAAGAACGTGTTTTGTTCCAAATTGCATGAACTCAAGTAGAACAAATCCAGGTAAACTATTTTTTCCAAGTTATTTTTCAATGTTGTGTTGCTGTGTGCGAACACAGTTGAGTTCAATAAATTTGGTCCATTATTCTCTTTCAATTTCTTATTTATTTTTACTCACATTTCGTGCTCATGGTGGTTCAATATTTTTAAATATATCCACATTCGTTGGTTATGTGTGGGTTTAATATGACTAAATATGTTGCTATAAATACACAAACATAGTACATACTGTATGTGTATCGCTATCAATCGTGTTCTAGAACATGCAGCCATGCTTATAAAATCACCACAGAGTATTTAAAATAGCAAGTTATTAATGTTTCATTAATATTTATATACTGTATTGCGTACAATGATGAAATACAAGTCCAAATAAAATAAAAGTACTGTATATGCGAATGATCGTAAAATAAGGGGGGGTGGGTATTGGTTAGAAGGAATGGGAGTCGTACATCGAGTTCTTCTACGACCCTTTACATTCATTGATAAAATTTATTGAATCAAGAAGTGAGCGGAAAGATTTACCTGTAGTTGCGCGGATTATATTTTCTTTGAGGTTGTTCCATAATAATATCCTTCTCGCAGCAATATGGCTTTGTAAGTTGTTTGAGCGGGAAAGGTTAACTATTTGCTATGACCTCTGATTGATATGGTAGTAGAAAGCGTGAAGAAATTACCGCTATTATTTATCATGTAGATTCATGTAGATAATTTTAAATATTTCAACCAAATCAATCTTTAACCAACGGATTTCAAGTGGATCAGCCTTCAGATAATGTACACGATCATCAGAATAATTCTCCGCGTAGGAAACGCGTAAAATCTGTCTGGACCCGCACTAATCCACATATGTTTATGTCGAGGCTTGGATTCCATATCGCGGAATTGTATTCCAGTATAGCGCGAGCGAAGGTTTGAAATAATAAACTAAATTGTAAATTCGAATCTGATGACAGAACGGCCTACGTATTTGGAAACAAACACGCCCACACGCCCCCATGTCATATTGGATATTATTTGCAGGATATAAGCGCTAGTGATATAGATATAGCAAAGAAAATATGGCGACAGTGTTCAGTAAAACTGAACGGACACAGGCGGTGACTCAGTTTACTTCAGTCGACGATGGATTAGGTTCCTCATTGGTGTAGTGGTTGCATTGAATTCACATCTCCTGTAGGTCGTGGGTTCGATCCTCACATGGGCCAGGGCAGTTTTCGTTTCGGCACGAATGCTTTAAAGGGACCAGCCAGGGCGCATCTCTGCCTTGCATCCTTAAGTGGTAGCTAAATGAGTACTGGGGTTTCCTCTGGGGAGTAAAGTTCTGGGGGGACCGCACTGGAACAAATAAGTCGTCAGAGTTTGTGCGTAATCCCTGGCCTAGCGCCCGAAGAAAATTTACTTTACTTTACTTTTATGGATCAAAGATTTTTCTCCATGCAGGAGATACAACAATAAACTTTAATTATATGTAAATTTATAGTACCGGTACCTGTTTTAATCATTTTAACTAATATTCAAAGTAGTACATGATTAAAATGTTCAAATGAGCATCCATAAAATCCTTTCTTCACATACCGAACGCTGATAAGTTGACATAATGTAACAAAATTACATAAATCATTGCATGCAAAGGTCACTTTTCAGCGTTAAAGACCCATGTTTATTTATGTAAACCTCCCTCGCTGGGCTCGCTCGGTACATAAATAAACTCGGGTCATAACGCTGCAAAGTGCTACTTTGCACATAATGATGTAAATAGTTATTACATACGATATAACAACAAAGGTTATTGTTTTGGTTAGAAAAGGCCGTCTCTATTACCTGCTCCTTTCCCTTAATTGGTAACAACATCGCTTATTGTTGTGGTTACAAAAACCCGTCTCTGAATCCTGCTCATTTCCCTCAATTGGTAACTCAAATGGGTACTACATGAATCATTTTCTGTGATGGAGGGGTAACAGGAATTTGGGGTAAAAGGAATGGGGGGGGGGGGTAACAGCACTGGGGGGGAAACAGGAATGGGGGGGTAACAGGAATGGGGGGGGGGAGGGGTAACAGGACAGTACCGATGTAATTATACATGATTTATTTACTGAAGGTATAGTATTATAGCCGCATATTCCATTCTCTAACACGTTCGTGGGGCCTTCGCGCAGAACGAAGTGAGCAAAGCCTTTAGCATATGGGCACCATTAACGAGTTGTCTGCCGTTAGTCAGAAGTCTTCAACACAATACTTGTCCTCCTCATGTGCCTCGTTACGTTCGTTCGTTTTAGACCAAACTTCAGATTCTTTCTAAACTTTTGACGGATTATATACGTACCAAGTTTCGTTTAAATTCATCGAGAAATGACCGAGTTATTAGCGATCAAAAATTTACGACGACGACAGACGACGACGACATGGCTCGCCCCATAGACAATAAATTAGTTTATAGGCCTACTGTAATTTATCATTTACTTAACGGCGACATGTTTCCTTTTCTAGTAGTTTCTTCGAGACTCGATTTCAGAATAGCTACATGTGAAAGAAACCGTTGCAAATTTGGTATATTTGCTGTACCATAGTATCAGGGACGGATTAAGGGGGGGGGGGGGGGGACAGTGGCAGCTGCCGGGGGGCCGTAAATGGGAAGGGGTCGGCAAGTTGGGAGAAATTTACCGAACATTATCTCACTGATAAAACAACTTCATTTTTGTATTAATTTCTGGCTGGTCAATAAATATTTATATCTCACATACAGTAATAGCACCATTCATAGACAGATAGGCCATGTCTGATTAGAATATCAAACAACATAGAAACTTTGAAAAATTGAAACAAAATAGAAGGGCCCTCCCTTAAATAGTAGGCAACGGATACAGTAGAAGCCAAATGTCGTAAATATTCATTCCAGAACATGTAATTACTGTATTTAACTGAAGGTGAACCAACCAGTATAACATAGTAGTGGGATAAGCAAGAAGTTAGATTTACTATGTTACCTCGAGTCCTTGAATTGGCTAACCAACCCAGACAACCAGACTATCGGCTCGGCTTATATGCAGATAGCCTGGGTGATGATATCAACCACCTTCACCAATCACGGTGAAGGTATTGGTAGTTACTGTATATTGGTTGTCTAGCTTGGCTCCTGCACGCTGCATAGCTGTCTGTGTAGCCCAGTGGAGGTGAATGCTGTAGAGGTACAATCCATATTAAAATTAGATAAATGTGTTGGTTTAAAAATAGGTAAGAGATTAAATATAGATAAATCCCCTTTCACGCTGGCATACCCAAAAGCTGACAAGTGCACAATTACGCCATATAATTTTGTCAACTCGCTGGTAATGTAAAATATTTAAATATATACTGTAAGTAAATTATTCCGATTCAGAGTATTAAAATATCGGAATTTTGTTAGTTCTGCATATCAACTCGTTTATAACTACTGTACCATAGTCTCTACTTCAACTTGCTGACTTGGTAAACTAAAACTTAATGTAGGCCTAACTGTATGTATAGATACAGTATATTGTAGTCAACTTGTAAGATTTTATCATAAATTTATATAATGGCTGAGACCTGAGAGGCAGTTGACATGTCCGTTGAAGTTTGCTTCTGAAACCGCATTATTGTATCACAAGATTAGAGACCATAAGGACGTTAACTACGTTCCATTTGTTTGATAAGTTTCATCAAGCGAACAGCAAGTCGCCTGTCGAACTATTGCGTCGAACCTGTTTTGTACCAGAAATAAAGAAGTGTAATACACAAGTTGTAGATCAGTTCAACGGGGTATTTAATAATTATATTCATTTTTTGAACAAAATGAAGCCGGTCAATCACATCTTAACTTTACGACTACCGGAACCAACGGATCAATGACGCATCGAAGACCAAACTGGAATTAATAACAGGGAGAAAACTGAAGCTCACGGTTGTACCACCTTGGTGTAGTGGTTGCATTGAATTCACATCTCCCGAAGGTCGTGGGTTCGATCCGAATTAAATGTTTGATCTCGTGTATGCAATGTGCATACGTTAAGATAAGATAAGAAGATAAGATAAGATTTATTAACAATTTCTACACAGATATAGAGCAAATTTGTACTAAATAAATTGATAACTATTGTATATAATATATGCATGCACATAATGTACTCTACGTGTAGCTGGTACCTGGACGGGTAGTCCCATTATTTCAGGCACCAGTAACACAGCGATTAATTTATTTATTATTAACTACATTAGGCCTAATTAAGTATTGTAATATTGCCAGTAATTCTAATATATTGCATTAAGTATAAAACAATTTCGTACAGTAGGTAGAAACCGAAGTACTTTAAGATATAGATTCTGTAAAAACAAATACAAAACAAAAAAAAACTCTTGGGGACAGTACAGTTATAAGATGGGTACATAATATAATCCACCTAACCTAAACTAATATAAGCAAACTACTTACGTACTTACATCAACAAGATAGGGTACATCATTTATTTTAAAGACCTGTTAAACAAGGTAATGGATATTATATAAACTATAAACTAAACGAAAGTAACTATTAAGTAATACTACAATTTAATTATTTTAATAGATGCACTGAAAGTTTTTGTTTAAACGAGTTAAAAGAAGCGGCCCGTCGTGCATCAGCAGGCAGAGAATTCCATATGTGTGGGGCTTGTATAAATATGGAATTGTTTCGTAATTTTAACCTATGTCTATTTGATGATAGTGAATTTGGTTTACCGGAGTCAAAAGATTGGAAAAATATCCTTCTGGAGTAATCCATTGATGTACTTGAAACAGATTGCACCTACTTGTGAAATGTAAAGAGAACGTAAGCAGTGTGGGTTAAACGTTGGGTTGTGGTATTTAATTATTTTAAATGCGCGTTATTGTAGGTTATGTAATTTACGGATACTCATTGTTTGGTTTTTAGGTTTGCGTCTACGTCGGCGGGGACCCTTATATTTACTCGAAGTCTGTGTAGCTGTATCCGAACTTGATTGCATTAACGCTTGGCCCCAAACAGAGATGCAGTAATTAAAATAAGGTTCTATCAGTGAGTAATATAATTTAGTGAGAACTGGGGTTGGTGAGAATGATTTAATTCTATTTATGATTCCTACATTTCTACTTACTTTGGTGTGTATGTGGGATATGTGATCTTTCCAAGTTAAATTTTCGTCGATTAGAACGCCTAGGAATTTTATACATTATTTTTGTTTTATTATTTTCCCATTTATAGTTACTTTTTGTGTATCGGTATTATATTTTTTTATATTAGTCTGATAGAATATAATATAATTGGTTTTGTCCACATTCAGTGTCAGTCTATTTATTTGAAACCATTTTGTTAGTTTGTCCAGTTCAGTGTTAGAGGTATTAATAATGTTATTTATGTCTGAACCTGATAAAAGCAAATTCGTATCATCTGCAAAAAGGATATGTTTAAATAGTTTGGATACATTTACCAGGTCATTGACATATATTATGAACAGCAGAGGACCCAGTATTGAGCCCTGGGGTACGCCGTGGGTCAGGGTACACAGATCTGATTTAGCACCATTGATTTCAACGTATTGCTGGCGATTGCATAGGTAATTAGTGAACCAAGCAAGAGGGACACCCGTGACTCCATAATGATGCAATTTGTCAATGAGGATAGAGTGATTCACAGTATCGAAGGCCTTTGATAGGTCGATTGAGATACCCAGGGTCATGTTGTGGTTGTCTAAGGCTTCAGTTATGTAGTCTAATACACTGAGTAATGCATATTGGGTGGATCTGTTGTTTCGGAATCCGAATTGGTCGGGTGTAAGGACTGCTTGTTTAGTTATATACACAAGAAGTTGTTCGTATGCAACCTTTTCTATTAGTTTTGAGAAGAAAGGTAGGACTGAAATAGGCCGGTAGTTTATAGGGATAGTAGAATCTCCAGATTTAAACACTGGAATCACTCGGGCAATTTTCATGATATCTGGGACAATGCCGGTAGCCAGGGAAAAGTTTATAATGAAGGTTAGAGGCTTAGCAATGTTCTTAATCGTGGGTATTATTACCTTGGCACCTAATCCATCGCACCCTGCACCAGCTTTGTGATTCAGTTTTTTTGTGATTTCAATTAACTGCTGTTCTGTGACTGCGGTGAAATCCCTTAGGCGGTGTGGTAGCATGGTATTAGTGAGGTAGTCTAATGGTGAGCAGTCATGGTTAGGGATTTCTGAGTCAAGTTTACTACCTGATAACGGTGAGAACCGTTATCAACCGGTTCTCACGTATACAGTACTTTTGGGGTATAACTTTTCGCCGTGTCCGTATCTGTATGCATTTGCCGTATCCGTATGTACATACGCGTATGGTGCGTATGTAATGGATTCCTATGGAGAATAATCCGTATGTGATTTTAGCTAGATTAGGCATTGCAGTCCAGTAAGAAGTGCACAGCACACATGCAGACTGAAGACAGGTAGGCCTACTTAAAGCTAAGTGATTTAAAGAGTGTGGCTGCCGCTACCTTATGTCAAATAAACAATGCAGGACAGGTCCAGGATGAGTGACACGGGTGTCCGCCAGCGGGTGTTAACTCTTCTTGACGCCGCTTGGAAAACTAACCAACCGTACTTTATTTTTGAATTGTTTTTCCACCAACCTGGCTATAGAATGTTGTTGGTTGCTCTTGCTACAGTATATCGTATATGGCACTAACATAGTATAGACTGCTAGAAGCAGCAATGACAATGCTAAGGGAATAAACATTCGCAAAGATATTGAAAACCGTCATGTCAGTCTGTCCTTCTTTGTGAATTTATTAACTTCTTTACTTTCGCTGTTTCGGGGCCAGTATTTAGTTAACCATATGCAGCCAAGTGCCAACAGTGCCAGTTAGTCAAACCACGTGTCAGCGAGTCCAACCGGGCCTTTGATTGCACTATTGCTACTTTGGTTACAACTATTTACGCTTGTTGTCGACACTCACCACCACAATACTAGAGGAAACTCCCTAAAGCTACACAAACAGGCCCTCAATAAGAACTTGCTCGCTTGCAAAAACACATTCGCAAACCGAGTGGTAAACGTCTGGAACCGGTTACCCAACGATGTTGTAACCGCGACCACCGTGAATGCTTTTAAAATAGGGCTCGTTATCAAACTTTGATCAATATTTGATTAAAGTTTGATCAATATTTGATCAAAGTTTGATCAATATTTGATCAAAGGAATGCTTTTTGAGAGCGGGACTGTACTTCTTTTAATTCAGTAATTATTTCATTTTATTTCCATCAAACTTGTAACCCTTGACACATACCTATAGTATATCTTAATTTTTATCGAATTTTATTCATATTTTATCTCCACACCTATGATTTTTATACATCAATGATTTTTATAAATATAATTAAAGCATTATTACATAAGTTTATTTAAAATTTTTGTTTTTCCGGCTTTAAAATGCAATTACGTAACTTGGCAGAATCTTCGAATACTGCAATGAATTTAGAAATATACTGTAAATTTCTTGATTACATATACGTCATATGTTACCTACAATCTTAATTAACTGATGCATTTTATCATAATGTTTTCACAATAGTTCCCTTATATGGACACTACAAACTGTATTATGCATTATTTTTAAACTACAGTATGTAATTTGTAACTTTTTTCTCCCATGTTCGAGGCATATATTTCTTGTTACTTACGCTATGACTTAATATTTATTTTTTTATCGAATTTTATCTTTAATTAATTAATCTATTTTTTATTTATATTTTATCGAATTTTATCTTTAATTAATTAATCTATTTTTTATTTATATTTTATTCCCGCCTTCAGGCCTTAAAACGCAACTGCGTAACTTACCAGCCATTACGAAAAACAAAATGTTTATAATATCGGAATATGTATAAGTATTTATCTTGGTGCAATGCAGACTGTATAACAGAACGTGTATATATTACATTACTTACACCATGTCCTGGAATATAGTGTCGTTATTCTGGTACATTTTCGCTTTCATTTTTTAGCTACAAGCTTTTGAAAATAGTGTCTCCGGCGAAATTGCACCAGTTACACCGCAGTTATTCTTCAACCTTATTATGATTTGTTAGTACTAATTTAAAGTTAGTCGTGCAAGGATTCCAAAAATGTAAAAACATTTGAATTTGGTATGGTAGAGAAATAGCCGAGATATGGGCATTCGAAAGTTGCATGTATTTGCTTCCCCTGCATGCCATTTATTCTATTTAATAAATACATCATATTCTGGAACATTTTGTTTATCCCATACGTAGCTGGGCAACAATATAATGCTTCTTTAAACATACTATTATGTAGCTATTCATACATAAACAAAATGTTCTAGAATATAGTGTTTTTATTTAATAGAATAAAACAGCCTCGCGCAGGTGCAAAACCTTGAAACTTTTGAACCCTCACATCTCAGCTATTTCACAACCAAATTCAAATATTTTTACATTTTTGGACAGTTGGAATCCTTGTATGGTTAGCTTTCTATTTCTACCAACAAATCGCGATAAGGTTCATGAATAACTGCAGTGTAACTGGTGAAATATCACTGGAGGTGGAGACACCTTTTTCAAACGCTTGTAGCTAAATATTGAAAGCAAAAATAAAAATACTGGCTCACCCAGTAAGGAGGGAGGTGAAACTAACTCTGTTTCAAATTTCATGCAATCTCTTTAATTAAGATTTGTAGAAAAATTTGGGGGGGGGGGGGTGTGTTTGTATGTTTGTCTTTTGAGATATATTTTTATTGATACTGGCGTAATTAAACTAAACTAAGGTGTCAGTTAGTACAATAAAACAAGCGTTGTGGCGCATCCCGGGGCTGAAGGACATCATCTGTCACTCATCCTGGACCTGCAATGTTTATTTGCCATTAGGCTGTTAGGTAGGCAGCCGCACTCTTTAACCCTTTCCGGCCGACTGTATATTTTTGTATACACTGAATTTATGTCACTACGAATTGCATAATTTTAACTAATTATATTTGGTTTCATCCAATTGAGGCACTATCACACTTCCTTTACTTATAAATTACCGATTCTGATTGGATAATTGTAGTAGAAGGCTTCAATGAACGATTTTAGATGCCGTGTTTTCAGGTATTGACATGATGACTACCTGGCATAGGAAAGATGGTTATTTAAATGCTTTGGCAAAGCGATATTGAGAATTTTGATTGGGTATTCCAAAGATGGATTGTCCAATGAGATAATAATACTTCCAGGATAAAGTTTACAGTACAGGTAGGCTGGTAGTGTTATTGATAAACCACTGTATACATTTGTCTACGTTAGGTTTATAAAGTTGGGGAGTAGAAGTGGTGCAGCCACAGTTGTGGAGTAGATGTGGTGCAGCACCGTTGGGGAGTAGATGTGATTCAGCCATGTTGTGCTCCCACCATTGTGATGCAGCACCGTTGGGGCGTAGATGTGATTCAGCCATGTTGTGCTTCCACCATTGGGGTGTGTGTAGGCCTAGATGTAGTGCAGCCACCATGGGGAGTAGATGTTGACCATAGGATCGTAGAGGTGATGCAGCCAACATTGTGGATAGATGTGGTGCAGTCGCCATTGGAGAGTAGATGTGGAACAGCCTCCATTGGGGAGTAGATGTGGCGTAGCCACCATAGGGGTGTAGATGTTGACCATTGGGCCTTGGGAGTAGATGTGATGCAGCCACTATTGGGGAGTAGATGTGGTACATCCACCACCGTAGGGGTGTAGATAAGGTGCAGCCACCATTGGAGAGAAAATCTGGTGCAGCCACCATTGATGAGTAGATGTGGTGCAGCCACCATTAGGGAGTAGATGCTGACCATTGATGAGTAGATGTGGTGCAGCCACCATAGTGGAGTAGATGTTAACCATTGGGCCTTGGTAGTAGATGTGATTCAGCCACCATTGGGGAGTAGATGTGGTGCAGCCACCATTGATGAGTAGATGTGGTGCAGCAACCATAGTGGAGTAGATGCTCAGCATTGATGAGAAGATGTGGTGTAGCCACCATATGGAGTAAATGTTGACCATTGGGCCATGGGAGTAGATATGATTCAGCAACCATTGGGGATTAGATGTGGTGCAGCCACCGTTGGGGAGTAGATGTTGTACACCCACAGTAAACAGGCAGGGCAGATAGACATACAAACAGTTGAAAAAAGTTAGTCGAAACTGTTTTTTTCAAACTTGAAAAAAACTGACAGAAAAAAACATTCACTGTATAATTCTTCATTTTAAGTTTTTTTGTCGCACTGTGTTGCTTTTAAACAACGTGTGTTGTGAAAACACACAAAATTATAAAATTTTGGC
The DNA here is from genome assembly GCA_032718475.1 of Nemertoderma westbladi. Lineage (NCBI taxonomy): Eukaryota > Metazoa > Xenacoelomorpha > Nemertodermatida > Nemertodermatidae > Nemertoderma > Nemertoderma westbladi. Next base: position 11,699 of record JAUCBJ010003883.1, read on the forward strand.
ATTTTGGCAAATTTCAAAGTATTGACAGCTGCTTTTCATTCCGAAAAAACATAATTTAAATTTTTTTCATTAAAATTGCTTGCTCGTTGCATGTTTTGTTTATTCTCTATATTATATATATATATATATATATATAGAATATACTTACTATACGATGTATGTTTGTATGTATGTAAGTAAGTACGTACAATCTAGAGTTCGTATACAAAAGTATACATTGGGAACATTATGGGGCGCCGTTTGGGCCAAAAATAAAAAAAACATATTATATTAAAAAGTTGTAATGGTATGTTTTTTTATCTTGCCGTTTGGGCCAAAAGTTATAATGGTATGTTTTTTTATCTTGCCGTTTGGGCCAAAAGTTGTAATGGTATGTTTTTTATCTTGCCGTTTGGGCCAAAAATAGCGGAGAGGGAAATTTGAACTGGCAGAATGGACAATGGAGGCCTTTCGCCTTTAGGCTCCCTCTCCCTCCGCCCTCACTGCAGTACTGACTAACTGCAGAACTGAAGGAATTACCGCTACCGGTATGTCCTATTCATAGCTCCTGACACCTGCACCTGACTGCCTGACTTATGGACTTCAGGACTTGTGATGTGACTAGACTCTTTGTTGCTTTAGATGTCAGTCAGTCAGTAGGCTATCACTCATATATACTCTGATACTGGTAACTGGAACTACATACAAGCATACAGAAATACGTACTGACGTATGTACGTTAAACGGTACCCCATCCAGCCATATGCGCATCTGGCACGAAAACATGCGGAAAGGCGAGAGATCTGATACCGATAGGCCTACTCATCCTCCATCTGCTGGCGCTGGGTTCGACAGAGTTATTCATTCTTGATATTGTCAGATTGTAGCAGCATTGAGTTCAGCGTTACTGTCAGACTGTGTACTATGCCTAGCTCGGGGTATTGCTCTGCATTTCGACGGGTACAGTGCAATATAGACGACAGATTCATCCTCCTGCTGTCCTGGCTGCCTGGCCAACACCAACCAGACTTCCAGGAATTGAACTATAAACTCTACAACCGTTCTAAATTTAACATGTTGATGTATTGTCCTGTTATTTATTATTTCCAATTTGCTATTTTTGTTTATAATTGTTTGATGTACATACAGACAGATGTAATATTAAATAAATTTAAAAAAACCTACAGAACTAGTATTGCTGCTAACTACACTACCGTATTACAACTACCGGTGCAGTAGTCTGGTCTGCCTGAATGTAACTTCTGAACTTTGTAATTACAATTCCGGATTTTGCCAGACCGTCTTAATATGGATCCAAATGATAGAAAGAAACTTAGTGAAATGAATGCCGAACTCTCGTCGATTTTTAAACGTAACTTCGTTGCACCGCGACGTCGTAAAGCAGCTCCTGTACCCGTAGGCATTGGACTACCTTGCGATTCAAATTCAAAATTTGGAAGTGGCAGTAGATTTCCAAACTTCGAAGGTAATCTCGAATTCGAGAAAGATGAATCTCTTCCACAGGATGGTTTTAAGAGGCTCTATGCGGATACCTGCTCACAAACTATTCACTTCCCTCTCAATACTCGGTATCTAGCAGCGAATTCCAATAAATTCTTCCAATTGGTTACTGACGACATTCTAATGTCTCCAGAATTTAATCTGATTTGAGAATATCAACGGATTTAATAATTATTAGTCGGGTCATAACTATTGGTTATTTTAACTACCGGTAGTGTTTATTGATAATTCTTTGAATTTGGGATAACTAATTTTATAATTCTATTGAATTGATTGATAATTCTTTGATTATTAAAAAATTATTGTTTTTTCTGTTATTTTTCCCTATATATACATACAGAGTAAGAGACAAGGGGGGGGGGGGGGAGGGGGAACTCGACGCAAAACCCGCCTTGGCGACTTAATATCCCGCCTCAATGTTAAATTCTCAATTTAGGGAAAGGAGCAGGTTACAGTGGCACGATATTTTAACCAAAACAATAAACTAAACATAATAGAACACAGTTTTATTTTTGAGAGTAATCATCTGTTATTTGCGACCAATTTCCCCTGGATAGGGATGAATTTTTATTGCGTCCAGTTCCCCCCCTATCTGCAGAGTAAAGCTCGGAGATTTAAATTATATTTAATATTAATGAATATTCGCACAGCACGAGATAATAAGTGAAGCCATATTTCTTTCATATATATTATTATACCCCCCACTGAGAAATGATTAAGAGTGATTAACAACAATACTTATTGCCCGCTTATATAACTCCATTCCAAAGTTATTGTCTTCGGCCAATGGGTTAATTTCTTGTAGCAGTTGGACCAATACCATCTGAGGCTCGTAAGTTAATTCAGGGACTACTATTTCAGATAACCCACTCGGTTCTATTTCAACTTCTTCTTCTCCAGTGTATGAAATTATCTCTTGCACAGTTTCATCCTCTAGACCTCCACCAGCAGCAGCGCTTCCCTCTGCACAGTTCGTATTCCTGAATTCTAGACCTGTATCCAATAATACACTTTCACACCACATCTGGTTAGGTGTCTTCATGCCCCCTGTACTCACACTGCGGTTATTTAGCTCCCCAAGTAAGCGATCAAGGGATTTCCTGATACGTGGAGTATAAATGTAGTGCAATATGAATATATGTATCTCGTTGTTTCGATCGAGTTCTCCATCTTCTTCCAGGCGGATGAAAACTGCTTTATAGGTATTGCTAACAACTCGATTCACTTCACCCCACAGGCGTTCGATCCTAGTGTTATGTACGCTTCTACCACCAATGTAGCTTCCTCTACCAAGTCCCCGAGAATCTAACATAAAACGCGCGATTTCAAAATTCTCTACACCTAAATCACCTCGCACTCGAAGCGGTAGCCCGTATTTTGAAACAGCGTCTTTAAAATTCTTTAGCGCTGTTTCCGACCGATTGTTGTCACAGAAGAGAAATCCGACTACCATTCTGCTGTAACCATCGACAATTCCGTGGATAACGAAACGCCAGTTTATAAGTTTGTGGTTTGAGTCCACGTGCCATAGGTGATTGGCACCTTTCACAAAATAAACCCGCCGTTTAACTGCTTTACTTTTTCGAAAAGCTCGACCTATTGGATCTAAAATATCCATTCGTTCCCTGAGCTTCCATCGCTGTACATTTATTCCGATAGAACGCAATGCTCCAGCCAAATAAACTTCTCCTATATTGGGTGTATCTGAAAGAATTTCGCTAATATGTTGATCCAGTCTGTCATCCGATATTTGGGTGAATCGTTGATTGGTAAAACCTAAACTGGAACATCGTCGTTTGATCGTCCTTTCCGATACGTTCACTAATATTGGAAATATTCTTAGTTGTAAACCTTTGTACAGTTCTTAAATAGCGAAGCTGATCGTCACTAACTGAAGTTCGGGGCCGCCCGTGTGCCGACATTCTGACATTAATGCCTCAGTCAGTCAGTATTGCAAGTATTGTGGACCACAAGATGTAGGCCTAACACAAGCACAAGGTGTACGTGTAACGCTACAGGGCCTAAGGTATACCGATTTGTACCTAACAGCCTAACGCTACATTACAGCATTACCCAGTGACAGTATATGAGTACCGGTAGGCCAAGGCCCATACAGCTGTACAGCCATACAGCGGGAGGTAAGCCTAAAGTCCACTCCTACAGCGATACGGTACCGTGTGTAAATACAATCCACAATCATGTATAGGCAGACAGGCTCACAGGTATGATGACAAGGCCTACTGTACTAAAGGCCGTGCAACCGTGCAGCACTGAAGGCTGACTGGAGGCTGACCTACAATACAGCAATACACAATACTGCAATAGGCTGATAGGGCTGGCTACTGGTATTTGAATTGAATTCTGAGCTCTAACCGGTTTCAGCCCCAATGGTCATTTTACCTACTGACCTACACTACCGTAGTGCTGTCTGGCTGTAGTGCGATTCGGATTAATTAGGGTTTGGCTGTTTGGGCCGCCACACTGTAACTGTAACCTGGGCTAAAAAAAATTCGAAAAATTGGGGCTGAAACCGGTTATTCCCGAATTCTGGAATTTCAGTAGGCCCACCGACTGACCGATATACAGATATAGGCCTACAGTGTAGAACTAGAATGCCATTAAAGTGCTGTGTGTTCGGTTGCCGGTCGAATTACGATGGAAGTTCATCCGGTACCGGTAGGCCTACTAAAGAACACGTCCCGGTTTACCGGTTACCAACAGACGAGGGAGAACGGCGCCGATGGATTGCAGCTATTCCGAGAGAGAATATCCCACAGAAACTAAGAACACGGTCTGACGGTTGTTTGTGCAAAGCATTGGCCATCTGATTTCCCGACTGTTGTGGTGAAAGGGAAGAAGAAACCTATTAATCCACCGTCTGTTTTTCCTTCTATACCCAAAAGTCTTGTTCCTACACCACCAGAACCTCCTCGACCAACTAAACGCTCATTATCATCAATACGGTCGTTGCAACCTGATGAAATGGGTCAATTTAGTAAACAAGATGACATTGTATCCATTGTAAGCATTATGTCAACTTCCGGTTCCAAATTATTTACGTTGCCGGATGATGTGATAACTTATCGTTGTGGAGATGATATTCATATCCAATCAATAAACTATACTGGTCTGTACAGGCACAATGTATGTTAAAATTGGAGTAAACGTGTTCAGCCTCCAGTGGATCTTCACTGCCGCACGGTTGCACGGCCTTTAGTACAGTAGGCCTTGTATGATGATAATTGCAATTGCTAAATACAGTATATAGAAAGTGATAATTCAAATTTCCCTCTCAGCTATTTCTGGCCCAAACGGCAAGATAAAAAAACATACCATTACAACTTTTGGCCCAAACGGCAAGATAAAAAAACATACCATTACAACTTTTGGCCCAAACGGCAAGATCAAAAAACATACCATTACAACTTTTTAATATAATATGTTTTTTTTTATTTTTGGCCCAAACGGCGCCCCATACATGGGCAGCAAACTGTTCAAGTTAGTAACGAAAAACAACGCCACCTACCATCACACTATTGCGCTGATTGGTTAGTATGTCCACTGTAGACTGTATGTCCACGTTTTATCTCAATCTACTGTAGCGTCGGTCGCATAAACACCTGCAACGGTTTACGATATGTGATATTTTTACGATATATTTGTGGAACACTTGAAAATATTCTTAAGCAGTAGCGGCAATGATGCTTGAAAATATATACAACAAATTATTTCAAAGTCAATGACACTAACTATGTATTTCAACAAGGCACACAAATAACTACTATATTTACTAAATGGAAAACAAGTGGACTTTTTTCCAGCCCCTACCCCGAGATGTATAAGTTTATTTTTCTCACACCGGGAGAAAAATTGCAATTTCCTGAAACTAAATCTGAAGAGTGGGATAGAAAGGCAATATTAAGAATAACTATTTATATCACGCGGCATAAAGTACCACTTTATAGGAAAACAGTTGGTACTTGATTATTTATACGTAATTTTATTCAAAAATTGCAATGTTTATTTTTGAGTGATAAATGTTCATTCATCACTTCGGCACATCGCAGATCGCCCGAAACACAGGAGACGACAACTACAAGTGGAATTCCGAACCAACCAACAGTCTACTGGGACTGAGATTGCTTCTACCCATCGTTTGAACTTCTTATATAGGCTAAACCAAAAGTAAACAGGACGCCGACTTCCGCTCGTAGGAATCGTTGACTCGATGATTCGTGGACACTTTTGGAGACGCTATCCGAACATTTACCAGATTCCACACTTCCGGGTTACTATGTTGACAACATCCATGACGCTTGCCAGAAATTGATCACTCTTCTCCTCCTGGAGGTTTGACTTTAGAAAATTAATCTGAAAAACATTATAGATAAATACATTAAAGATACAATAAATGAAACATAATAAAGATATAAAGAATGCAGTCTATCTTACCCAAACGCCACCCAAACGGCATTCTACCTTACCCAAACGCCATTATAACATACCCAAACGCCCTTCTAACATACCCAAACACCACTCAAACGGCATTCTAACATACCCAAACGACACCCAAACGGCATTCTACTTTACCCAAACGCCACTCAAACGGCATTCAAACATACCCAAACGCACACCCAAACGGCATTCTAACATACCCAAACGGCACCCAAACGGCATTCTAACATACCCAAACGCCACCCAAACGGCATTCTAACATACCTAAACGCCACCCAAACGGCATTCTAACATACCCAAACGCCACCAAACGGCATTCTAACATACCCAAACGCCACTCAAGCGGTGTAAAAGCCTTTGCTGAATTGCCCCGTTATTTTTATTATCTTTTACATTAAAATACTCTGTAGTTGATTTAATAAGTGTAAGAGACCGTATTATTGCTGTATCGGTGTTTTTAGAGGATCTAAGACCTATTTCCTCCGTATGTGTACTGTGAAAGGCATATTTTATGATTCTATGGCAATTCGTGACGCAAAGGGGTGATAGCTACTCTTGAACAGTAGTTACTATGACTACGGTTAACAGCTGACATTCATACGTGTTGATTTCCTTTGTTCTACGGCGTCTCTCAGTTCAGTCAGCCAATTAGAGCGTTTTTGTGGCTCCTTGTACAGAAAATTTCCGAGAAATGACGCAATGCCTATGTGCAGTGTTGACATTCAGTCCTGAGCCAAAGAAAGAACGGCTTGGAAGTATTTTGTGCTTTACTGTTTTTTAGTCTTACACTAGTAGGTTTAATTATAAAGGGCATATATCCTTTAACATACCTAACGACTACTGCGGACCAGCATACTGCTGACTGATCATACATGCTGACTGCTGAAACATTGCAAACTCATAACAATCAGTGTTTACATTCATTTTATACTGCTATTTACCGTCAGTTCTTCATAATATGGTTGATGAATAATTATATTTGGAATAACGATAAATAACCCCGAAACCCAATATTCTTGATATACCGAAGGTAAGAGAGAAGGGTTACAGATAAACGATTGTGACTTATGTTAAAGTGGTTTGAAGTGAATCTAATGTTATTTGATAGACCCTACATGAGTCAGTCTGTGTTCCTTTTATATGTGATTAAAATCAGTGAAGATTGGCAGATTAGTGTGCAGTATTGTGCAGCATTGTGTATGAGTGAGTCTGTTAAAGAAGCAATTCCTAAAGAATGCGCCATATATGTGAATTATAATTAAGCCATATCGTTGTGAGTAGTTTAAGTCATAACTCTGTTTATGTAGATAAAGCGCCACGTCCTAAAGGAACTGTTAATATTACCGAAGGTGAATAATATTGTCAGAGATTATATAATACTGTCAGTCGAATAATACATTAGGCTTACATAGCAATAAAATTAAACCGTCGAACCCAATCTCCCGGGAATTTCCAGCGGGTGAATGGTCGCGCACGGATTGGTTTCGACTAGTGTAGTGAATCAAATACTTGTCATAGACTAAAAACAGATTTAATATCTAGAAGACATCTTAATTTGGTGGGTTAAACTGCCAAAGGTCTGAAAGCGCGAACATTAAAGGATATTGCTTCTTTATTGCAGTAAGCAATAAAGTTGAAAGTACCGGTCAACCGGTAAACCTGAACAGTACACCTGTAGGTCAGTAGGCCCAACCGCTAGAACCGGTACTGCCGTATAAGTACACTAGTATTATTCGATTTGATTGTTGTATACCGGTAGGCTGTTTAAGAGATTAGGGACTGTACACCCCTTGTTTCTTTTGGAGCTTACTTATTTCTGTCAGTTTTATTTGTTTGTAGGCCAGTATTGAACAGAAGGCGTGTAAACCTGATCAGATTGTACAGACAATTTGTAGGCTGAGCTGTTGTCTGATTGCTGTTAAGTCCGAACGAGTTACAGTGTGTGTAGAGCACTTGTCCGATTAAGTACGGTTAGGAAGTAGGGGCAGCCAATGCGGTAAGGTAAACCCCCAACTAAAGAATAAGTCGCACTACTGGGTTAGAGCGCATACTCCCTAATCATTTCGGAGTCTGCATGTCCTGTGGTTTATTTAGGCTTGAGAGTAGTCTGCCATCGTTTAGTCTGTACTTTTGTTTGTGTAAGTCTGTACGGGTAGCGTATAATTTTATTTAAATAATTTGTAGGCTGGATAGTTGTCTGGCTGTTATTAGGTCTGAACGGATTGCCGCGTGTGTAGATCATCTGTCCGATTAAGTACGATTAGGCAGTAGGGGCAGCGAACGCTGTAAGGTAAACCCCCAACTAAAGAATAAGTCGCACTACTGGGTTAGAGCGCATACTCCCTAATCATTTCGGAGTCTGCATATACCGTAGTTTGTTTAGGCTTGATAGTAGTCTGTCAGTGTTCGGTCTGTATTTTGTTTGAGTAGTTTGTACGCGTAGCGTAATATTTATTATTCAGAGTTTATGCGATTATTCGCAACATTCAAGTCCCCAAGTTTGTTCCTACAGTAATTGTGTTTGTTATACATACCGCTATAGTTAAATTAACCTCGGTACTACACGGGCTGCTTGGCGTAGGTAAAGACTGGTGATTTTGTGCATCGGTCACTCCAGCAGATGCCGTGGTTCTTTTAGCTGTTCAAGTATATTTAATTACTGATTATCTGTTGTACAAGTACTCGTACCTAATTTAGGGTTTAGTGTACAGTGCTTTCCGAGAATAATTAGTGTAGGCATTATACTTGTGTTGTAAAGTGGTTGATAGGCACATTCGATTAGCTCTATTAACTTCTAGGTAGGAACACTCCGTGATACATAACGTAGAACCTATAGCGATACGGCTATAGGTCGTCAGGCGGTGGTATTTTCCTATCTAGACAACGCAGTGTATTTACTACTACTTATTATTTCAAATACCGTAGTACTCTGTCCGTTGTAATAACCGGTTATCTAACCCTTTGTTAGGCTGGTTTGTAGACTTCTTGTAAAATTACCCTAAAAATTCGTATTTGTGTTTTTGTAAATTTTTGTGTTTATTTAGAGATTGTAATCTCACCCGAATTGTACGTAATTTGTAGTATTAAGTAACTTAGGTAAATTAGTATTATTTGTTTTAGTGTCTCATAAGTAACACTTCATTGAAAGCGCACCGCTTTGTGTAGTGATTACCCCCAGAAATAATAACATTTATTTCAAACATTGACAAAACCCATTAAAAACGGGTATATATATATTATAAATCAAATCTAACGATTTATAAATCGTAGGCCTACCATACAACCATTAGGCCTCAATATCAGTTGGATTACTGCTCAAATAACGGTAATAAAGTAAGTAAAGTAACCAAGTAACCCTAAAATTCAGAAATTCAATTATTTAAAATAATTGATATACCGGTATTCTCGATAGGCCTATTATCTTTATTTCTATAAATTTTGGCTGAAATTATACCGGTACTTGTAATTAATTCTAGTCCAGAATTATATATACTACAAACTGTAAGCTGTATACCGGTATTCCGATAGGCCTATTATATATTTATATATATTTGTGCTAAAATTATACCGGTACTCTGTGATAAACCTAGTCTGTAATAATAGTTATATATACTATAAGCATACCGGTATTCTAATATATTATATATATATCACGCTACACTGAGTAGCAGTACCGGTAATTAATTACTAGGCTAACAGGTAATACTGAGTTACTAGACTTACTCAGACTGTAATACAGCAGTAGACATTCAACGGTATACATAGTCATGTCTGATACTAAGCAGAACCTGTCCGACAGTTTATTAGATGTAACTATCTGCGACTCAGATAGAGACGTACAACTGTCTGGTCGTAAATCCAGTTCACCTCCCACTGTGAGGAAGGTTATCCCTCCAGTAGTAATAACAGAACCTAGGCTGGTCCAACATCGTAGGTCTATCATAGGCACCCGAGCTCAGGTCAAGCGGGACCAACAAGCGGCGGAACAGCAACAACCCGCTAGTCAAGAACTTATTCCTCAGCGGCCCAGCAGCTCCAGTAGTGAGGATACTGTAGAGCTGACACCCGAGAGCGGAGCAGAGATGACGGATGCGGTTTATACGGATCCCCTTCTCATCCTTCCTGCAGCCGTGCTCGCTGGGTTATTGATCGCGGTGGAAGAACACCAGATCGATTGGGCGAGAAGTCAACGGTCAACTAGAGATAGCTACGCGGGCTACACTAGTGAAGAACTGAAGTCTATTGTCGAGTCGCAATGGAACTTCCCCGGACCCGGACTCCCGTTTGATTTATCAGAAGCTGCCTGGGAAGACATACACCGGATGGGAGTAGCCAAGGAAACCATCGATCCAGCTGTGTGGAAGAGGTCCGCAGCCGGATACGCACAGGGATTCTTCAGCTCTATGGAGCGAATAGAAAAGCAACTTTTTCAACAACCTCAAGGACCTCAAGAGCAGGGATCGCTGCTTTATCAAGTTAGAGAAAGAGTTTTGCGGATTAGGCTAATCTTATCCGCCTTTGAGGAGGCTTCTAAAAGAAAACAAGACACGTCGTTGCAAGTTGCCGTAAAAACTTGGTTTCAACGGGTGAGTCGCCAGGTTCAAGGAGCAGCTCAGTGGAAAGCTCAGTTGGAGGAGCGCTCAACCCATGGAGAATCGACGGACGCCACTTTTTCCCAAGTGGAAAGTGAAGCGACGGCAGAGAAACCACATAAGAGAGATGCCATTGACATCTATCTGTCAGACTATCAACGTTTTGTAGGAGATGAAGAGTTGCGGAGAAGACTAGAGGGACTTAGCCCTAATAGTGAAGGAGCACAGTGTGTGCTTGACGCCATCGACGTGGATAGGTTAGCGGCTAATCAAGCTAAATTCGATGAACAACTCCGCGTCGTTAAGGTCCAGGAAGAACAAGTAAAGAAAAAACGTATAGAAGACAGAAAGGCAGCGGCAGTAGCAGCAGCAGTGGCAGCTGCAGAAGCAGAAACAAAAGCGGCAGCGGCAGTGGCAGCGGCAGAAACAAAAGCGGCAGTGGCAGCGGCAGAGGCAAAAGCGGCAGTAGCAGCAACAAAGGCAGCGGCCGAAGCAGAAAGAAAGGCAGCACTGGCAACAGCAGAGGCAGTGGTAGATGCAGAACGGAGGGCATCTGAAGAGGCAACCCAACTAGAGTTGGAAATTCTTCAAGAGAAGCAAGACAACTTCAATAAACAGTTAACAGCGAGCAATATGCAGATGATGAGTCGATCTACTCCCAAGAGACAGGG
>JAUCBJ010003884.1:0-24052 GCA_032718475.1 Nemertoderma westbladi
ATTTTTTATTTACTGCAGGACTTAAAAAAACATAGATGAGAACTGTAAACTTATAAATTGAACGATTACGATTTGGAAATGTAATTTTGAATCGAAAATGGAAATATATCGATTAAAAAAAGCCTTTAAAAATTAAACGTTAATCAACAAGACATTTCAATACTTTGTAGGTTGTGGTTCTAGTTAATTTTCGCGACAGTAAACATACAGAAGACGTAGCTTATGCCTAGCTGCCTAGTAGACAATCGTACCAGTACAGAGGAGACCAGTACAGGACAGTCCTGTATATCGTTAATATACTGTTTTAAACAGTATATATACATACAGACTACTATGATTGGCATGTGAGTTAGGCCTACTGCTAGTTGTACCGGTACAGCATGCACAAAGTCTGTAAAATGAAAGTAAGTGGTAGTTGATCTAACCTAATACCGTTGTTACCGGTAACGGACTTAACACATATACTGTATGTATACTATGGACGCTACTGGAAATACCACCAGTTGTATAAAGTTCTAAGACAATAATATATTTCCATTTTAGAATAAAAATCATCTCTAATAATAATAATAAACAAATTGGTGTGGGATGGGGTGGAGCGGTAATACTCTCAATAGTGAAAAATATCAACTGATCCTATTGGGGCTGGTATCGGGTAGTATTTGAAACCGAGGTATACCGGGTTCGACCCCTAACAGGGTCGCTTGATATTTACTGGCCAAGGAAAGCGTTATCATACTATTATATTATTATGAACATCATCTCTGAATGATTGTCAATGGTAGAAATGCAGTTTTCTACTTCATCATCATCAATTACTCAAGTTGTCGGGATCCCGTTTAAACATTATAAATAGTAATTGAATACCGATATTGAATGTTAGTAGAAAGCTTATTGCAATAATGGGTCTAATTCTCAATAGTTTACCTAAAGGCAAGATATTAATTTAGCAATAATCTGTAATTGTTGTAATGTAAAATTACAAAAATTGTGAGACCTTTTAGCTCATTTTAGATTTACAGACAATAAAAAAAAACGATAAAATTCCAAAACCCGATAAAATTCCAAAGAGGAAGGGAAGGTGATCCTGAATAATTATTAGATTTTGTCTAAATTATTTAAATAATCGATAGAAGAAAGATTTCGGAATGTTTGGTGGTGTAAATAAATTGTTCGACACCGACAAACAGAAAAAACATTACGAGTTTTCTAACCTTCCAGCTTTCTTTCTTTACCCATTAAACCGAAGAAACCCTCTATTGATGATGAACCAGCGACTCTGTATCTTTCTGTTTGTGGGTGTCGATGGCGTTCAACTATCTTATGAAAAATATGATATAAACAAACTGCTAAATGTATTTAGTGCAGGAAGTTTACATAAACCATATTAAAGAGGCCGAACCAAAACACAATACATCGGCGTTGAAATTATTTGTCCATCTTAAATTTCGGGCCTTTTTCGGAAACAATAAATACAAATAAATAATAACATTTTAGCCAGTAAATAATAACACATTCGATTACTATTTACAACTTACTTATATAATTTTGAAGGAAATATATTCATATAGTTTTATCCACAACAATAAGCACAAAAAACATATGCCATCTCCTGGAATATAGTGAGAGGCCTGACCCCGATCCCGCCCTCCCAGTACCGCAGCCATCTCTCCTACACTATATACAGGAGATTGTTATTTAGTTATTGTGAACAGGAAATAACTACAAAAATGTCCTGGTCATTAATTAAAAAATAAACAACCCGTTAACTTGTAAAATAATTTGTGGATATTACCCAGTTTATTTTACTAAAAAGGAAACTTTAACGTCATAAACTTCACGTCATTAACTTAAACGTCATTAACAAATGAATTTCCTGCGGTTAGAAATGTCTAATTCTAAAAATGGGAAAGCAGCTAATCCGACGGACTTCGTTTAAATAATGAATCTATCAGGGAATATCGAGACATCAAAAATGGAGTAAAACGTTTATTTCAATACTAAATGAGTTAATATTTGTTAGGTGGGGATAATTATATAAAATTTATAAGTTAAAAGGTTTGGGAAGAAGGTTTACGACATGCCGGTTTCTCTATTGTCCTGAATAAAATTGTAAGTAGATAAAATAAATTAATTGATTAAGGTAAATATTCTAGGTATCTATGCTGCCGGTGAGTGAGGGCTCCAATAGAACATTAAACTCGGTGAGTATCTCCAGCAGATGGACCACAAACTCGCGGAGTCCTGGGTCCCGCATACAACTACACCGCTCGTACATACTGGCGGCCACCGGCGTGTCCGCCACCAACGGGAGCCACCGGTGCACCAGACGGTCCCTAACGCCCAGACACACCCACAGCTGGAGCTTACCATCCTTCCCCAACCGACGGGGGTCCGCATTAATGCGACCTACGACGCTGATCAACGTACGTCTGGTCGTCCGGTCTGTATCCGAGGTTTCCGAATGCAGGTTATCCTTAGCAACACTGGCCACGTAGTAAGACACCTTCTCAATAAAATCCCACAGATGATACTGATATCTGAACAAACGCGACGATTTAAAACCTTTCAGCAGTATCTCCTCCAGACACTTAACAATTCCATTCTCCCCGCACAGTAAGAAAGTTAACGCCCCGCTCTCCTTCTGCGCGCTGTAGAAATACTTAACCACGTTGTTTACTGAGTGACCGAGTCTCTCCTGTAGGATGGGCAGTGGGCGGAGACCCCCTGGGGGCGCGGGGGGCTCGGGATGCCCCCCCGGAGCGCCCCCCAACCGCTCCGCCACTAGGAGGCGCTCCAGACAGTCGTCGCTACCGCGCCCCGCCCCAATACAGCCGGCGGCGCACCGGAAAGCGTAGCACTGCCCGGCCGGAAGTGACGTCACGTAGACGACGTCGAGGAACCAGTTGGGACCGGAACCGTCGTGTCCGACCCGCATGGAGGTCGGCGTACCGACGTTCTCGTGGGCAAGAACCAGCCCGCTAGAGGCGTCCTGCCCGACGTGGACTATCTTTGTGGACCTAAGCGTCCCAGACAGCTGGAGCCAGCAGTTAGCGGCGCTGCTGAAACGTTTACGATTCGTCACAAACTTTACTTGGTAGGAGAATAAACCCATCGAGGTGTTGGTGAAACACAGAAAGTCCATTGTGTTCAGAGACATTAAATGGTAGACCAGCTGTTCCGTCTCCTCCGAGGAACGAAGGAACGCAAATCTCTTGTAGAGACTCTTTAGGATTTTCTCGTTGGCGAGGAGCTTCGCGAGGAATTCGGCGAGTTTCTTACGTTCGATACCGAGGCGGATCCAGGAACGTGAGAATCCGATGTCGGAACGCGAGGAGGAACGGGAGTCGAGAGAGAGAACCGAGTGGATGGAGTCGAGAAGGGAGATGGGAGGGGGAGCGCCGGGGGGAGTGCTGGGGGGAGCTGCGTGGCGGCCCGGTGATCCTTGATGGGCATCCAACGCCGGGTTGGAATACTTACCCTTCTTTATCTCGTCGAGTTTCATCTGCTGCCGGTACGACATGAGATGGGCCCAGAGGGCCGACTTGCCCTGTTTCAGCTGCAGCCCGTGGCTCCAGATCCGCTCCAGCAGGTCGCAGAGCCCCGTAACCAACACTGACTCCTCTACGTCGATGGCGTCGGAGCGGGAGCCGGAGTCCCCCAGCGACGTGGTCCGCTGGTAGACCTCCCGTCCCCTCTGGGGGGCATCCGGGGCACCAAGGGGGGTGGACTGCTGGCCCCCCTCCCGCTCGGGATCCCCCAGGAACGCGCTGTTGGTCCGCCCACGCCCGGGCTCCCCCGAGGATCCGACACTGTCGGATCGACCGACACTGTCTGATCGACCGACACTGTCAGACCGATATGCCGAGTCATCCTGCCCCATCTTCAGTAGCAACATCCGTTTGGTTTTAACCTTGACCTCGCGCAACAGCCCCCGAACGAACAACACGTTCGCATGTGCGAGAATCGCGGGCGAAGTGTCCGCGGGTTCGACCCCGGGCGCCGGCATAGACAGCAGCAGCTTCTGGGTCGCCCCCTTCCATTTGGAGCGCCACGGCGACGCCGCCTGCGTGGACTTACGCAGCTGTGCCACGGAACTGCGCCGCCGCGTGTAGTTAACGGCGGAGGCCTTCAGGGTTGGGAACACCCCGAGGTGGTGTTCCGTGTAGCGTTCCGCGCCCGGTGGAACCAACCTAGCCGGCCCGATCACGTGGTCCACCAGCACGCAACGCTTCTCCACCTCGTCTATGGATCTCGCGAATTGGTCGGGATCCACCGGGACGTACCACGGTTTAACCAACTCGCCGGATCGAATCAGCGCGATGCGTTTATCGAAGAAGTTATGAACGGAAGTCGGATCATCGTCGCCAAGTTTACAGCCGACTTTCTGATCAATAAACGACGCGAACATTTGGGTATCCAGTAATCGAGCTAAAAATTCTCTGTAATTCTCCGGTTGATCCACTAAGAATGTCGAACCATCGAAACACGCGACTATATCCCGATTATCTATCCAGTTATCCAGCGTTATATTAGTCGGATATACTATGTAAGTGTCATAATTAGCGAATAATCGCACGAAGGAGTTGAGTAGGATCTCCCTAATGGAGGTGTTGGCGCACTGGTTGCGTAGGTACGGGTCCTCGATCTCCCCGCGTGGCGTCGACTCAGTGTGGAACATGTCCTGCAACGAGCTAATCACGCCGACTCTCTTAACGATATCCGCGATTCGATTTACCGACTCGGATTGTCTGATCACATCGAAACGTTTCGAGTTGATTGCGGCGCTGTCCCTGTGTTCGAACTCACCTCGACTGCAGCTGTGGTTGGGACTGTTCAAACCCCAGGGACACTTACACACATCCTCGTTGTGAACTTCTTTGCTCTCAGAAGAATCACCTTTATAAGCTCTAACAACTTTATTTATTTCGTTTACTAATTCTTTACGATGAGGATGAGACAAAAAGCCGTCGGCGTGATCGACACTGCCTTTATCGAGATCCACTAAACACAGCGAAAGAGTCCGAACATCGAAGGACATATCGAATTCACTTCGATGGATTCCCATGATGAAGGGGACAGGGGCTTCTACGAAGTGGATCAAAGATGCGGGAACTATAGGAACATAAGCGCATTGCCACTGGAAAGGGAACAGCAAAGATATTAAACACTCTGATACTGAGGTGAGATGGAACAGGTTAGTAGAGTACAGAAGGATCTGTTGCTCTAATAGAGCGCTGGCTACGAGGTCAACCAGCGTCTCCGCGGGGATTATATTCAATAAATCCAACAGGGAATAATCAAGCAGAGGAAGTTCATTGGAGTTATTGGGTCGGTAACAAGTTACCGGTTTCTCAACGCAAAAAAATTTAAGCGTTCGGCCGAGTGGAGGTAAGGGAACCTCATGTATCATATAGTTAACAAATACTTCGAGGCAATATTCCGGCTTGGAATCCTGGCAGCAAAGTGAGTAAAGTTCCGAGAGGAATAACTGACAAGCCGAAATATAAGGCATCGGGGTTAAAAGACAAATACATTTTGAGGCATACAGAGTGTCGACTTGAGAGTTGTACTTGTCAGATAACCCATTAGTAATCAAGACATAAGGAGTTTTGAAGTGGAACTCAGATGGCGATCGCTCTAGAATTGGTGCGCATGCAGAGAAGAGAGTTCGTGATTGTTTATTGCTAACCTCTGCTTCGTGCATTGCTTGCAATGTTGCCATAGCTTCGCAAATCTCATTATTAACCACAGGTTCCCATATAGTCAGGGCGGAACCATAATATCTACTGCCGTCCTCTTTGGTGATAACGAATGTGTGAAACACCGGCTTGTTATCGTGGTCTTGTGTATGAAACAACATACCTCCCGGCATACACAGCATTGAGACGGCATCATTATCAAAAGGAACTGTTTCAATTGAAGATGGGAAGTGGGACAAACATTTAGAACGGTATTGTCTCAGTAGAGGTACTTTGTGAATGGTGTCCGCGGAAAGGTTATCAGGTTCCAATCCTGTTGAAATATCCAAACCAAGTACACAAAAGTAATAAAATAAGTTGCTCGGTTCATCCATTGTACTGTTTTTGATATATTAACTTTAATTAAATAATGAGTCCATCCAAAGGGTATGGTTCTGTAGTTTCTGGCTGTATGGACTGCGACTGATGGAGTTGGTTAGAGCTTGGAGCCAGCAACTTAGCTTAGCTTCGAGGGCATACGCCTGGACTAGCTAGAACTGCAGAATGCAGATACCTAGGTGTTTCTGTGTTTGTGTTCTCTATCTAGCATAATCACATAGTACCGTATTTCCACTTTCCAGCTACCATGCCAACCAGGTCAGCAGGTCTCTTGCAATACAAATAAAGAATCAAAATGCATTATTTTCATCAGGTTACTACAGTACTACTCAGTTACCGGTACGGTGGGTACTGAGGTTGAGGTAGGCCTACCTACACCTCAGCACCTACACCTACAGGCAGACAGGTATAAATAAATACCGGTACAGCAATACCGGTAATAAATATTGGCATAGGCTTAAAATATTAATAATAAAATATGTAGGCCTAATTATTATTGACATACTAAATTTATCACATCACTACCATACAATAATAGGCCTACAGTCAGACAGTAATAATAAGCCGGCACAGCATTCTTACATCTTAAGCCGGTACAGCATTCTTAAAAATGCAGCTGCAATGCAGCATGCCGATCATAGTAGTAGTAGTAGTACTAGTAATACGAACAGACGAATACGTATATATTATTATATACTATTATTATACTGTTATCAGGTTAGGGTAAACTGGGGTAATTTGGGACATGGGGGAATTTGGGACAGGCTGGGGTAATTTGGGACAAGTCTTTTCTTGTAGGCAGTGGGGTTTGGTGGGTTGTTTAAATTATAGGCCTACACTTAGCTTCATACTTTCTCTAGCTCTTTTAAATTCTGTAGGGCTGTCGGGTAGACTAGCCGTCACAGGTAAGTCGCAAGTGTAAGGTGTTCGCTTTCAGATATTTCGCCCTCTAGCAGCAGACTCGAGAACTGCAGCAGCAGCAGATTAATCACCTTCCTCAAAAAGACACAGCATGTAGTCGTGGTCAGGTACTTATATTCCAAGACTCAGCTTAAACAGATTAATATGAAGAAAATTGAGACATGGGTAAGCGGAAGATCACTTTCATACATTTTACCCTCTAGGAGCAGGACTGGAGAACAGAACTGCAGACCAATTACCGACCCCACCAAGACTGCAAGGCACATTACTGCATTACTGACGCAGGATGTATTCTAAAGAGAGCACATACTGATACATACAGACAGACAGACAACATATTTGACAAGTTTCAGCTAGGACGGATCATAAATAATGGAATGAGTCAAGGATGTCACTTTCAGACATTTTTGCCCTCTAGCGGCAGACTGGAGAACAGATGACCGATAACCTTCTTCCCAAAGATTCAACATGTGGTATAGTAGCAGGGCCTATACCAGTATACCGTAGTACATACTCTGATACTATGCCAACATTCAGCTAAAGGTAATCGAATTAGAATCACAGAAATGGGAGAAGGTTTTCACTTTCAGACATTTCGCCCTCTAGGAGCACCAGGTTGGAATTCATGCATGAGCGCGCAGGTACGCTTTGTTGTTTTGAAATCACCGCGCACCTGAAATTGGCTCGTCGTGCACCTCATCATATGTCATAATCCAAACAAAATCGCGCAGCTCATGTCATGCATATCTCAAAAAATCGCACAGTTCATAAGAACAATTTTACATTCCTATTTTACAAGTTTGAGCGTTTTAAGCTTATCTTTACGTCTGTCTGTCTGTACGTTGAATCTAGGCTTACATAATAAATGTAATTTTTGCAACATCAAAATTGTTAATATTAAAAAATATTTTTTTAATCCACTACTATGGTGGCCCATCGGGCTCACTGCTTTTATAACAGAAAATATTATTTTAGATTACAAACAAAACATGTACCGGTAATTTCAAAAAAACGAATATTGAAATAGGTACCAGTCTGCCAATAATACTTTGTATAGGCCTACCTAACAATTAGGCTTAAACATACAGTTGGCTTATAATTAAGTCATACTTATAATACATTGTTACTTTCTGACTTTACCTGTTTACTAACGTATCATCGGCATAGCATAGACCTAATAACAATACAACAATAGAGTACTGTAGTTAAAATAAATAGACAAATTCAGGTCCGGTTGCCGGTATTACAGTATTATGGTGAAGTGATTTGACTGTTTGAAGAATCGGAAATGAGAAACTAATGCGAGCGCAGCGAGCGAAATTTTTTTGTGTATTTTCGTGATTTCTATTAATTTGTGGTGCGCATCAGAGGCAGAGCTGCGCGCTGAGGCGCAACGCGCACCTGTCTCACACCCGAACGCGCACCTGTCTCACCCAAACGCGCAACGCGCATCTGGTTTGCGGTCATTCGCGCAGGTACGCGTCCGAGTTTTGCAGCATGAATTCCAACCTGGTAGGAGCAGACTGGAGAACTGCAGATGAATCACCGTCCTCAAAAAGACACATCATGTAGTCGTGATCTGGTACTATATTCCAAGACTCAACTTAAACAGATTAGATCAAGTAAATGGCAGAATGGGTACAGGGGAAGTGGAAGGATCACTTTCATACATTTTGCCCTCTAGTGGTAGACTGAAGAAATGCAGACCACTTACCGACCCCTCCAAGACACAGCAGCAGCAGCACATTGATGCAGGATGTATTCTGGCCGAGCACATACTGGCATAAAGACCAGTCGGTGATATAGGCGATTTTGGACTTATTCCAATTTTGGAACTTTGTGCGAGGGTAGATTCCGAAATCGGAATACACTCCAAAATTGGACTTTTATAAATTAAAAAAAAATATTTTTTAGTGTCTCATGTGCGGCGCGAAGGCCTTTGAACCGTTTCAACAGATTGTTTTAGTATCTCACATACTGCGCGAACGCGAAGGTATCTTAAACGTTTCAACAGTTTGTTTCACAATGTTGGAGTCTTGGAGTACGCCACGTGCTGCGCGAAGGTCTCTTAAATGTTTCAAGGGTTCAACAGCTTGTTACACAATCTGACAATGTTACAGTGCGCCACGTGCTGCGCGAAGGTCTCTCAAACGTTTCAACAGATTGTTACACAATGTTACAGTAAGCCACGTGCTGCGCGAAGGTCTCTTAAGCATTTGAACAGCTTGTTACACAATGTTACAGTGCGCCACGTACTGCGCAAAGGTCTCTCAAACGTTTCAACAGATTGTTACACAATGTTACAGTAAGCCACGTGCTGCGCGAAGGTCTCTTAAACATTTGAACAGCGCGCCACGTGCTGCGCGAAGGTCTCTCAAACGTTTCAACAGATTGTTGCACAATGTTACAGTAAGCCACGTGCTGCGCGAAGGTCTCTTAAAAATTTGAACAGCTTGTTACACAATGTTACAGTGCGCCATGTGCTGCGCGAAGGTCTCTCAAACGTTTCAACAGATTGTTACACAATGTTACAGTAAGCCACGTGCTGCGCGAAGATCTGTTAAACATTTGAACAGCTTGTTACACAATGTTACAGTGCGCCACGTGCTGCGCGAAGGTCTCTTAAACGTTTCAACAGCTTGTTACACACTGTTACAGTTCGCCACATGCTGCGCAAAGGTCTCAAAGGTTTCACCAGATTGTTTCAGTACCCCATGTGCTGCACGTAGGTCTATTAAACGTTTCAACAGCTTGTTAACAATGTTACAGTACGCCACGTGCTGCGCGAATGACTCCTAAACGTTTCAACAGCTTGTTACACAATGTTGGAGTACGCCACGTGCTGCGCGAAGGTCTCTTAAACGTTTCAACAGCTTGTTACAATGTTACAGCAAGCCACGTGCCCCGTGAAGGTCTCTTAAACGTTTCAACAGTTTGTTACACAATGTTGGAGTACGCCACGTGCTGCGCGAAGGTCTCTTAAACGTTTCAACAGCTTGTTACACAATGTTACAGTTCTCCACATGCTGCGCGAAGGTCTCAAACGTTTTAACAGATTGTTTCAGTATTTCACATACTTCGCGAAGGTCTCTCAAACGTTTCATCAGATTGTTATACAATGTTACAGTATCGCATGTGCTGCACGAAAGTCTCTTAAACGTTTCAACAGATTGTTTCAGTATCCAACATGCTGCACGAAGGTCTCTTAAACGTTTCAACAGATTGTTACAGTGCCCCACATGCTGCACGAAGGTCTCTTAAACGTTTCAATGGATTGTTTCAGTATCTCAAATACTGCGTGAAGGACATGGAAGGTATCTTAATCATTTCAACAGATTGTTACAGTTCTAGTTTTTAAAATCTATTTACGTATGTACGTACATTGACAAAGTGAAACAAAATAGAGTAAATAAGATAAATTTCATTCAGAAAGACAACTGTGGACTTAAATTGCTAAGTGCTGCTATGTGATGTTCAATACAAACAATACGCTACCCATTCTGCCATTTTACTGCAGTGTACTGTACCTACAGCGTAGTACAGTAGTATAGTGCTGATGGAAAGACAAAATTGGACCTAAAGTCCAAAATTGGATGCGCAAAACTTTAAATGTCGGTTGTCTTTGTGGTGCACCGTGAAATTTTCTCGTGCACGTTCAAAGCTCTTATTTTGTAGTAAAGAACATGTAGGTTAAATTTCAGATCCCGTCTGAAAAAATTGTAGGCCGTGGAAAATTCACTGTAATTCATATCAAAATTAATTCCGATATTGGAATGGAAGTCCAATTTTGACTTAGCAAGTTCCAAAATTGGATCAAGTCCAAAATCGCCTATATCACCGACTGATAAAGACAGACAGACAATACAACATATTTTTGACAAGTTTCAGCTTGACTGCTTGAACGGATCATAAATAACGGAATGAGCCAAGGATTTCACTTTCAGATATTCGGCCCTCTAGCGGCAGACTAAAGAACTGCATGCAGATTAGCCCCCTTTGAATGACACATGACAGCTATGAGCTAATGGTTGGTCTAATACAAGTATGACAAGTTTCAGCATTGTCTTTTGGTCGGATTAAATGCAGAGAGATGGCAGATGGGAGGACATTTATTAATTGTTAATGTTTGACATGTAGCCCTCTAGCGGGAGACTGTTGTACTGATGGTGTCGAACAGTCTCTAAAATCCCAACTTTTGGTCTTATTGATGCATTGTACAATTTCTCAACAAAGTTTGTGTCAATTACAATGGGCTACTACTGTTCGATTTATGTTATGTCCCAAATTCCCCCAACTGTCCCAAATTACCCCATGCTGGGTTAATTTGGGACACTGATGAATATTAATTAAAAAAGGGTAATTAATTATTTGAAAATAAAAATTAAGTAATTAGTTTGATATAATGGGTACATGGTGCAACTTGATAAGGTCGGATTATCAAAAAAATGTTTTTAAGATTCTGAAAAAAGCTTTAAAGGACGATTTTGTCCCAAATTACCCCAGTTTACCCTATAGGCCTATTGACTAGAAATAATTAATAAAATTGAATAAATAACGCGATTTAAATATAAACATTATTAGGCCTACTCCTACAGTCCTACTGTCTGACTGTATTATGCTCACCACAAGAATGCGTAGTCCAGCACTCCAGCATTACGATAAAATACGAAATAACTCATATATCTGTACATAACTGTCAGACTGTAGGCCTATAAACACAATCTGACAGTCTGACAATCGGCCTAAAGTAAATTCACAATCAATACCGGTATTCAGATATTCTTTATCTGGGCAGCTGGGTGACAGACTGACAGACCGAATGTAATCAGCTGATCGAATGTAACATAATTTTAACGAATCGAACATAGCCTCAATTATGTCGTATGTTACATCGGATCCTATAACAATGTTACATTCGATCTACAAATTACTACAGTCAGACAGTACTAAGCCCGAATGTAACATACATTTATTTCTGTTGTGTTTTGATTTCAGGAGTTAACCGATGAAATGCTTCATTTATTTACAGGAAGAAATAGTTTGGTGAGTACAAAACAAAAACCCAATTAAGTAACCTGCATAATCTTGTAACATGTGTTAACTTTTGTTAATTGTTTTGGTTCCCCCCCAACGCCAACCCAACACGACTCTGTAACCTGCTCCTTTAAATGGCAATGTTACATTCGGGCCTAGTAATTTGTAGATCGAATGTAACATAGTTATAGGATCCAGATCCAATGTAACATAATTGCGGTTACGTTCGATACATACTAATAACCAGATAACTATGTTAAATTCATTCCTGATTACGTTCGGTCATGTCTGCATGTAGGCCTATCCTCTTTATCTCATTTCTGCATTTGAGACAATAATAATAGTACAGGTCCGGTACCGGTAACCGGTAGTTCAACTAATAACAGATATACAGATAAGATATAATATAATAATACTGTAATTACCGGTAATTATATGTCAGTCAGTACCATGGATATTGGATAAGGAAATGAAAAGTTTTTATTTAGGCCCTACTTCTGTAAGTCTGTAAGTAAAAACGCACCAACATGCACAACACAATAAAATAAGATCATTTTTTAAACATTCACTGAGTGACTGATAAAGACGGTATCTAAATAATCAAATATTAATAAACATATAGTATACTATTATCAGATTATACAATACAGAATACACCGATATAAAAACAAATTTATTACTATTGGTATGGTAAGTATGTTGGTGTATGCGATATACAATAAAAAATAAGTATGTAGCCTAAGATATTGTTTTTAAAATACATAAAATAAATTAAAATAAGTCTGTAGGATAGTGATCTTAAAATAGAAACAAACAACACATTAATAATAAAATAAAATGATTTAAGTTACCGGTAGTAGTTTTATTCTTAAAATAAGCAATGTTTAATAAAATAAGGATATTATGTAAGTAATGTAGGTTTATTGAATTAAAATAATGTAGAAATAATGTATTTAAAATAATGAAATATTGAAATAAAAATATAAAAGTTTATGTTCTTTTGCACTATTATTATGGTAGATTACGGAATGCTTTCAAGTAGACGTTCGTGAAGCCTTCGCGCAGCACGAGGCCCAGTTATGAGATACAAATTAAAATTGTGCGACTGTATAACAAAATCAGGTTATGAGAGATTAACCACACCACCAATTAATCAAAGAAAGGGGGACAGTACGTGTTCACCCCTTTTAATCTGCACCCCCCCCCCCCATCCCCCCAATACATAACCGCGACATCTACCACCCACGGAAGGGTAGCACGAACTTATTTCCAAACGTACGTTCAATATGCAAAGCCAGGTGGTTTATAGGAATATAATCAATGCAGTACTCGTCTTCATTATAAGCCTCTTTGCGTTCGACCTGTTTTGTATTAAAATATATTTATTAAACGCATGCTGACGCTCTTTATAATAATAATACCTAGGGATGCCAGCTTCCAGACTTTCAATCTTTACTGCCGCGCAAACCCCGCAGAGGAAGTTTTGGTTTGAGAGATCAAGCCCATCGGCAATTGGTGTTTCAATTTCGGTCCAGGAACTCTGACAATGGGAGCATTCAATCTTAGCTGTGGTCCATTCCCGTGGTTTCGGCTTCCTGTTCTTCGTCCCAATGACAGATTCTTCTGAAGACGTTCGATTCGCTTTCAGTTTATTATTGGCGTTTGTGTTTTGAAGTTGTATTCGAGTGGACAGTCGCGCCGGTTTCGAGGTAACCTGTGATAAGCGTTGGTTTTGTTGAGTGCCGGTATTCCAGTATTCATCTTCTCTCACCTCTTCAATGTCAGATGTTGCAAATACTGATATGATAACACGAATAACGGTATATATTTCAATACTTGTCAATAGTAATATAGATAATTTAGATACCGGTAACTATTTTATATCTGTACTGTTGAGCAAACTCTACATAAATTCCAACCTGTGTATCGCCAGTAGTGCTGTTGCTGTGCAACAGTGCAAGTGCTGAAGTGCTAGTTGCCACCGGTCAGCCGGTACCGGTAGTAGGGTGGGTACCTACGGTGCGCACTACAACGGCAGTACAGCAATACGGTGTACCGTGCCAATGACTGAATGATTAGCGGTAACTATCTAAACTATTATATTATTATTACCGGTACTGGGCTAATTAGGCTTAAACTATAATCACCGCAAGGATTGCCTGGGCCATGCTGCCATGTTTAATTAGATTACATGATATGGCATGTCTGCAGTGTACAGGTGTATGGTACCGACTGACCAGTATTGCAGTATTGACTGATTGCAGAATTCTTGATTCAGGGATTGAGTACAGCCTGACAGTACCGGTACACATGGTACATAGATGTATTGCAAAATTTGTCAGAAACCCAGCTGATTTATCCTACAGTAATAATAATTTAACGCATTTTAATTTTGGATAAATTAATTTATTATAACTGCAATAACAGTTACACTGCTGCTGCACGAAGGCCCCACGCAATTTCTACTTGGAAAATTTTCAAACTTTTGCCAAACAACATGTGTACCAAGTTTGGATAGATTTCATCAAGGATTGGCCGAGTTATTAACGTTTAAAATAAAATACTGAAAAAAAACGCGACAGAACAACAGGTTGACTAATGGTACCCCTACGCTAAGGCTCACTCACTTCGTGGCTCGCCCCACAGTTAAGTACGAGGTCAAATCAACATCAGAACATCACGTAATAGAGTTTTAAAGTAATAGAGTAAAAATTTTTCATTGGACCTATATTTTTCTTAAATAGCGAAAATTATTAGGCCCTACCTTATTAATTATAACTAATATTAGTTATAAATGACGTATATTTTTTTCGCCATTCAAATCCTTTGATAATTACTTACAACTTTGAATTTCATGATTTTTCCATAGATCCTATATTTTTCTTAAATAGCGAAAATTATTACCTAAATATTTATAACTAATATTAGTTATTAATAAAATATAATTTTTTTGCTGTTCAAATAATTATCTACAACTTCATATTTCATAATTTTTAAGTAAGATATATATTTTTATATAAATAGTGAAAATTATTACCTTTTTTATTATAACTAATAATATTAGTTATAAATAATTAATTAATTATAAATAAATACATTTTTTTCCACCATTCGACCATATTTGATTCACTACAACTTACATTTTTGTCCATTTGCTAAGTGTAGGCCTACTTCAAGAAATTGTGAATTGTATGATTGATAATTTTATAAAAAATTTAGGTTCTGACAGTCTGAGGGGCATATCAGAAAGTGGGATATATCTTTTTACAGAACACAGTAGAACACAGCAGAACACAATAGAATACAGGCGGAACATAGGCGAACACAGCTGTAATTAAAATCTATACCAAAAAATAACACACTTGGGAAAGTAGGCTACCGGATTTAATCATACAACTGTAAGATGTCAATTACATATTTAAATTAAATGGCGGTTTTCCATATCCTCCAAAATAAATTACTTCTCATTATCCTGTAACCATGGAGAGTTGGTTAGTTCTACAGCAGTACAGTACCGGTAGCTGAGTAGGCCTACATCAGTACATTGGTAATATAATCTACACTGTGCCCGGTAATTGCCGGTGTCACAAGGAAATCAGCCCCCCCTAGAATATGCCCCCCGGGGCATTATTTCCTAGGATATTATGTCCCCCCGGGCAGCCGGGCAATTTTTCCTAGGAAATTTAGCCCGGGGGGGCATTTTCTCCTTAGGAAATAATGCCTCCCCTCAGGAAAATTAGCCCCCCTCAAAAGTCTGAAAACTGGTACGATACCGGTCTGCTTCTAGCCACTTTTAATCTACCAACTGCAGAACTTGTAATAGTTGGAAGAATAGTACGGTACCGGTCTGCCGGTAGGTAAGCAGGTAAGGCAGTAAGGGATGTAGAGCAGCATACTGAAGTATCAAAGTCAGTAGGCTACTGTAGTAAGTACTGGTATAACAGCAGCTCCAAGCTTTTTTAAGTCTGTAACCTGCTCCTTTCCCTGATTTGGTAAAGTGATTGTTTATTGTTTTGGTTAGAAAATCCCGCCTCTGTAACCTGCTCCTTTCTCTCAATTGGTAATGTTATCGTTTATTGTTTTGGTTAGAAAATCTCGTCTCTATAACCTGCTCCTTTCCCTGATTTGCTAAAGTGACTGTTTATTGTTTTGGTTAGAAAATCCCGCCTCTGTAACCTGCTCCTTTCCCTCAATTAGTTAAATGATCGTTTATTGTTTTGGTTAGAAAGGCCTGCCTCTGTAACCTGCTCCTTTCCTTCATTTGGTAAAGTGACTGTTTATTGTTTTGTATAATTTTTGTAAGTTTTAGTAGTAATAAGTTTTGTTTATTGTATAATTCAGGGGGGAATAATTTCCTAAGGGGGGGGCATTTTTTCCTAGGAAAATATGCCCCCCCGGGCACATTTCCCGGGGGGGCATATTTTCCTGTTACACCGGTAAATGCCTACATCTGTCTGTCTGTACAATGTACAATCTATCAGTCTGTACATGTCTCTACAGCACTAGGCCTACTGCAGTACTGGAACAGGCTGACAGGCAGACTGCTGGACTAGTAACAGGTACAGGCCTAACCGAACAGCTGATCGGGCAACTCTGATCAGGTAATTTATTTTGGGGGATATGGAAAACCGCCATTTAATTTAAATATGTAATTGACATCTTACAGTTGTATGATTAAGTCCGGTACTTTCCCAAGTGTGTTATTTTTTGGTGTAGATTTTATTACAGCTGTGTTCGCCTATGTTCCGCCTGTATTCTATTGTGTTCTACAGTGTTCTGCTGTGTTCTGTAAAAAGAACTATCTCAGAAAGTGGATTAGTAGGGAAAGGGTTAATATAATAATAATATTTATTATTTATCAGTTATATTTACAATTTACAAAATATCGAAACATAATTATGATTCTGGGTAGATGATAACAAAATTCCATTGTCGGGATCTGAAATTCACGTGAAACCAGTCGGATCCTGGTGTAAACGTTACGCCGACAGCAGACTACCGGCGACAGAATCACTAGAGGAGCCCAACGGCTCCTCAACACATTGGAACATGCTGCTTCTAGTGCTGGTCTTTTTATTAACTCCAGAAATACCAAAATTCTGACAGTAAACTTTGAAAGTCCTCAGCAAGTCTCTGACCGTATGAGCATAAGCTCAAAGGATGGCATGCTTGAGCATGTGGATGACTTCTGTTACTTGGGATCATGGATACGGAAGTCAGGTGAGGACCTTCGAATACGTAAGGGAAAGGCATGGGCAGCCTTGAATAGGCTTTCCAGGATTTGGAAGTCACAGAGAATTAATCGGAAACTTAAGGTCCGATTATTTCGAGCAGCAATAGTTCCAGTACTCCTCTATATGGGAGTCCATGCTGGGCTCTAACTGCTGAGGACACCAAATCTCGGGATGGCACATTCACAGGACTGCTACGCCGGGTTCATTGTGTCAAGTACAATGCACACATCTCCAACCAGACACTATATAACATTGGAGGTGTCTCATTGGTTCCCCCAAGCTTGACACTAGAACAAAGTCGCCTCCGCTTTGCAGGGCATTGCTTTCGGCTTGAGAACCAGCCAGTGCATAATCTTGTGCTTTGGCAGCCTCATGGAGTGAATAAGCAAGTTTAGCCCATGACTTTCCTGAGACGCATCTTAAAGGACACTGGCCTCGAAGATGCGGATGATCTAGCAAATGTCATGGGTGATAGGGAGTTGTGGCGCCGCAATTTTGTCGACAAGCCGGCACAGCCAGACATCCCTCTCAAAATTCAAACAAAAATAACGCAGCCAACTAATACACACACAAGACACAACATACAAAAAAACGCAACATCGAATTTCACCCCCCCCCCCCTCTCCCACCCACACTCGTCCCCCCAAAAACGATTTATAAATATTTAATTTTTATAATATGATTAAAATATCAATAAAAAGTTTGTAATATTGACTACAATTATGGCATAATATAAACGCTATACAATTCGCGAATTCTTGGCTGCTACTTTTGAGAAGGGACAGTAAAACGAAATAAAAGAACCGATAAACGTTTTTGATTTCGTTTAGTTCTGAATGATTTTTGTTTCGTTTACTCAATTTAGTTTTCGTTTAATATTTTTCTTGTTTAGTTTGTTAAATCTAGTTTAGTATCTCTTTGTTTTTCTTTTCGTTTACATTTACATTACTTATTGTAATTTGATTTGCTGGTGACTAACGATGGTGATTCTGAAATTTCAGAAGTTTCAATGACATAATTCAATGTGCACTCATATAAAAAATAGTTACAGTAGATTTGATTCTTTATGTTAATTTTTTTTAATTGTTAAGTTAATTTATTTAAGTTTAAATGATAATTTAATTTTATTTTGTCCCTAGTTTTCTTTTCGTTTTGTAATCCCAAATTTAAGAGACGTTTTTTCGTTTATCAACACAACTTTTCTTAATTTTGGCAGATGCCGCAAGGAGCTGTTAGTCGCCTCATGCATTGCGTCTACATGTTATTCTTCTTTTAGCTCTTCTAAACGTAATTTGTCTTTTCCTGGAGACAGTTCTGTACTCTGCAGACAACACGGCACTGTCAAATGTTAGACTATAGTTACACTATAATAGGCCTACGATATTTTGCTGATTCGGGGCGTTTCTAGGATACTGTTCAATCACTAAGTAGTTTAACTACTCAGTGTTAAATTATAGATTTAAGAGACGGGCTCCTTCTTATAAAACTTTTTTAAGTTTTAGCAAATTTGGAATAGGCCTATGTGGAGTTGATTTACAAATATTCTAAATTAGCAGAATTGGACAGTTTTCGGAAAAAAGGTGGTTTTAACGCAAGCTGTGAGAAAAAAAAACGCATCGCGTTAAAAAACGCAGCAGTGGGATGCCTGGGCACAGCATTCTTAAAAATGCAGGTTCCACATTAGAAAACATCCCTTTGAATACTTTCTAATGCTTTTTTACAATTATAGATAATACCCAGGTCATGACTGAGATTTTTACCAATCCATCAGTCCATTGGGTCTTACTACACTTAACTAAACAGCTGTGATGAAATGGTACTTCCTAATGTGGTTCCTTTTATATGTATTCCATTATTGGGAGCCATAAGGGTGAGCGAGGAGGATTCGGGAAAATCTCCTTTACAGCGGGACAATTATTGTTAATGATAAAATAAATACAATAAAACACAATATGCAGTGCTTCGCATGAAATACGTATTATTTATCTACATTTATAAGGTGAATTAATTAATTTTATTTGCCTACCGGTAACCTAAATAATACACAATTCACTCTACTAAGGTGCGTCAAATTCGAAGTGTGAAATTATGCATCAGCACTCACCCATATAAACTTACCGGTAAACAAAATTAAAACGCATTTTAATTCAGTTAGTTATAAAACTTATAAAACTATAACTACGTTATTACGGTATGACCCGTAATACTCTAGTGCAGTATAGCAGTTGTGACGTTTTCTGTCGGACCCATATTTTTCAACAAATATTTATAATATTGCTTGAAATTTGAAACACAAATAGTTCAAACTTACCGTCGATAAACACAAGAAGCCAGAATTTTCAAAATTGCTTTTATACACTGCCTTGGTTCTTGTACCGTTAGTGCAGCATAATTGCACCTTTCTTATCGCGGCCATTCTTCATATTACAGGATTACAGTAGTAGTTTAGTTATTTATGTTACTTTCTTTTTTTGTAAAAGAAATACTGTAGTTCAGTATCAGTAGTTATTACAAAGCTTATTGGGTCTAAATAATTCTGGCTCCATGTGGCGATTATTGATTAATTCCAAATGTGAATGACCGAAAATTGAATTAGTTAACAGCGTTCATTGCAATAAGTAAATGGCAAGCCAAATTTTCAAATAAATTTTTGGGTAGAGTTCATCCATCATGTGCATTACCATAAAAAAATACTTGGCGTAATGTTTGTTAAAAATTATTAGATGTTTTGTAAACGTGACTGACGGAAGGCAATTAGGAACACATTTTGATGACATATTTTTGAGATGGCAAAGTTCATTTTGTTATTCTATGATATTTTTAGCTTCAGGCGCCAAAAACTTCAGTAATTAATAGGTATATTACTCTGTAGTGAGCTAGTGACCAAACGTGACTGACGGAATTCAGAGACATTCCGAAGTAATTTTAACTTTTTATAGTCAGAAAATTGTTTATAGACAATATTTGTGATATAATATATATATTTTGTTTATTTTTCTTAATTATTATTAGTTATTTTATTTACTCTAATAATTATCTCGTGTTTATTAATCCCAGCTAGCAATTTGTAAATTAATTAACTTGATGCTATTAATCAATTAGTATTTTATTTTTTAATATTTTCAATTCAATGCACAGATTGAAATATTTTCTGGCCAATGTTCAAAAATTACCAATATATATTCATAGTTTTTGTTTTGCTAATAAGGTTGGAAATTCCGTCAGTCACAGAAAGTTTAGTTATTCTGATACAGAAATAATTTCTTTCAAACTTTATTATCCACAAATTCAGACAATATCATGACCAAAATGCATTCTATGAGCAATATTAATACTATTAGATAAAGGCAATGCCTAAAATTCACCAATAATGCTAAATTCCGTATGTCACATGTCACTGACGGAATTCTTTAGTTAGCTCTCAAATTAGGTAGGTATTGTTTTTATCTGATCGTTTTAATATTTCTCACGTATTGTGGTCATGAGATTATCTGAATTTGTGGAGAAGAAAGATTGCCAGAAAGCCTTTCTGTTTCAGAATAACTAAACTTGGGCGTAGTATTATTTTATGTGACTGACTGAATTTTCAGCAGTAGTGAGCAAAACATTTGTTTCTGTCGGAAGGCTTATTGAAATCCAATAAATATTTTTGTGAAATAGTTTATTGAAGTGGTGGTTCCAAAATATACTTGCATTAGCATGATAATATATTATAGTATAATAAATTTAAATCAATATGAAAAATGCTAATTATTAGCACAATTATGTCATCAATTTTCCGGAGACTTTACATCCCAGTATTTTTTTCTAAGTAATCAAATATTCATATCATATATTCATACATATATCTATATCCTACACTTCAGCACTTTGGATACCGTACTTTTAGGATATGAAAACCATTTTTGGTGATATGGATGTTAATTTTTTTTATGTTAAGTGTGACCCTTTTTCAATAATCGCCATGTTGACATCGACGGTGAGTTGAACTAGTTGGGTTTCAAATTTCAAGCAAAATGTTAAAGATCTGTAGAAATTTTTTTTTTTGGGGGGTCCATTCCGTGTCATCAGAAAATGACACAATACAATATTACGAATCACGGTGTAAATAGAATAGGTTCAGGTCTCGTTGTTGGATTACCAACTGGGTTTCTTTATGGTACTTCCTTGCGACTGGTAATGATATTCGCGTTCCATCTCCTTGTAGTTCGGTATGAGATCGTCGCTGCAAGCCTCTCCCGGGAAGTAGGCGACACTACTCCACAGGCGATGGTACGGGTTCACGAGGAACTTCTCCTGAACGTCGTCCATCTTCATCGCGTTTACGAAGAAATAAGCCAGGAAGAACATAGTTCCCACTTTGAGAGTTCCCACGGGGTTTAGAAACGACCGTTCGTTAAAGTAGCGCAGTTTCAGGGCCCATGGTTTGTTCATCCAGCCGTCGTAGAAACGTCCGAGAAAGTCTCCGATGCGGCTGCGACCCAACTGCCGCGGCTCGTGGGGGGAGAGCACTTGGACCTGGGCCCACCGGCGTCTCCAGTACCGGTGCTCCAGTTCCTCCTGACGCCATACTCCGCCGTCAGGCCAGCGGCCTGGTGCGGCTGGAGGTTTGTTGGGGTCGACGTATGGCTTGTGTTCGCCCATTAGTTAGGTCTCTAGGAAGACGTTATGCCAGTATGTCCAGATGTCAGTCGTCCGTCCAGGTCGCCTGAAAGCACTACAGTACTAAGCCAGTAGGCAGGTACAGAGGTAGGATTTAGTAGGCCTAGGTCTAGCGCAGTACAGCAGTATGTAGTAGCGCCTAGCACCTATGACTGTATGACCTAGGTCAGTGTCATGTAGGTCAGTAAATCTTAATCTTCTTCAAAATCGAGAAGGTACGTTGTGAGATGAGAACCCAGACAGCACACTAGGCCTATCTGCCTATACCATACAGCCGTAGCCGCATTGTTCGGGTGTTGATGTTATCTTACAACAGTACACACACAGTAGGCCCTACAACTGTACAATACAATATGTGATACCGATAACTGGATAATGGACGATGCAACCAACAGTTGGCGTACTGCTGTACTGGCGTAGGCCTACGTTTTTACGTTCTTGTTAGATGTATACACACAGAATGACGTGTGAGGTACCTACTGTACCTCAGTAGCAGTACCTACAGTCAGACAGTAGGATATAGTACAGTAGTACCTACAGTCAGACAGTAGGATATCCTATCTCTGTATCTTGATTAATCGTCCACTTTTTAGAAATATATGTGGACGATAAAACAGGAAATTTGATTTTATCATAGTCTGACAGTTATACAGTTATACCCCCCATATGCCATATAAGATTGGATATTGAGGTACTGTAGAGCAGAATGCGATTTTAGCTCATTTGCTTCACCTCAATAAACTATCTTGCACTGCCTCAATTTCTTGTCTATCAACAGATGGTTGATGTACAAACCAGCCAATTCCATTCCAGTATTCTAAATACTGCTCTCATTGGCAGTACAGACTGATAGGTTGGTTGTCATTAGCAAACTACAGTTACTTTGAAGTTTGCACTGACTTTACTCTCTTTGGGGAAGGGACCCCGCCCGATAAGTGAGACCGGGCCGGGGGGACTGGACACAAATCCCATCTTGGCGAATTAATATCCCGCGCCTCAATGTTAAATTCCAAATTTAGGGAAAGTAGCAGGTTACAGTGGCACGCTATTGTAACAAAAACAATGAACTAATCACAACAGAACAAGTTACAGTTTTATTTTTAAGAGTATTCAGCGGATATTTCCCCTGGAGAGGGATGAATTTTTATTGCGATAAGTGTAAAACAATATCTGAAGTTTTGTTGCATACATAATCCAACAAGTTGAAGAATGAGTGTTCAAGTGGGAATTCGAATTCTGTAGTTCAGTTTCATATGAATTGAATTCGTCGGAGGATTATCTGAGTGGAGCGTGTAATTGTAATAAAGTATAGGCTACTTTTCTGCTGTTTTATAGTAAAAGTAAACAGTTACCGTAAAGTTTAATAATTTGATATAAAGTAGCTTTACCGCTAATTAAATTATGATAATAAATTATGATAAATAATTTAGTAATTACTCGGGAAACCCGTCGATATAGTGGAAGTACAGTAGGTGCATTCTTCTTGCAATGTCACCCATCATAACAACCAGTTACTTTTAGACTGATAGACAAGAAATTGATTGGAGTGCAAGATAGTTTATTGTGGTGAAGCAAACGAGTTAAAATCGCATTCTGGTCTACCTCAGTATCTATCTAATTTTATGTTCATATCCCTCCAAGAATGTATTCGATAAATGCGTCACCAAAATAATCTGAATATGATATTGCAGCAAAATTTACCTGAGTCCCCATTTTACCAACACACACTGGCAACCACTCCATGGATACTTACAGTCCCTATCTCATTCTGAATATCATTTCTCAAACTGGGTATCATTTCTCAAAACTTTTACTAATGATAGTCAACGGAAAATTTCAGTAGGTAAGACCAGGTAGTAGGTAAGTAGTTAAGAAATCAGGAAGATGCAGCCAGCTCAATCTAACTCAAACTAGAGTCTGGCGCCATGGTTTGAGTTAGGTTGACCTCCAACTGTGCCATACTCAGCGTTGCTGTTCCTGTACGGGATGGTTAATTACTCTGGTTGAGTGAGGCACCACATGGGGAAGGGGCCTCTGTCTGCTGCTTGGGCTCTTGAGGTAATGGGTTGAATTACATAAGCTGGGCAGGCCGGCTTGCATGTGTCTCATAAAAGACATGTC